>JAPFFF010000303.1:0-27217 GCA_039105265.1 Tritrichomonas musculus | reverse complement strand
CTTCCAAAATCGGAAGAATATCGTACAAAATATTTATCCAATATTAGTAAAATTGATAAAAATATAATTATAACAGGAGAAAATACTGACTATAAGATTGCTGGATGTATCATTGAAAACAATACATTTATGAGACTTTTAGTTGAGAAAACTCCAGCTGATATTGCTTATTTATCTGATATTGAAGCTTTAGATGAAAAAATAAATGCATTAGCAGTAAATAGTCATCAAAATGATGTTGCAATGTTTAGTCTTGAATATCCAACAACTGACGAAGTAAATACTGCTTTAGAAACTATTCAACAAGAATTAGCTAAGAAACCAAATATTGAAGAATTATATACGAAAGAAGAAGCAGATGCAAAATATCGAAGCAAAAATGATTTGATATATAAAGATGCAGTCGATGTGCCTTTTGAAAACGTACAAGATAGTTCAGGATCGTGGGAAGTCAAAATAAAATTGACTAGTGGAATTCACCTTGTTGGAACAATATCAAATAACGATGGCTTTGTAAAAGAGTTTGATTATTTGTTTGACTATGATGGTGTTATTACTGAAGATGGAGTTAATGTCGATGTTGAAATTGATGGAACAACCTATAACTTGACCTATTATAAAAGCGATAGATTTGGTCAATGCTTTTACATCGATAATGGGGAAGACTCTTTTGATACCAAATTAATATTAGCGGAAAAAATATTGAAGCAAGATAAAATAGCATTAAAAAGTGAAATTCCTGAACCTGTTGATTTGGCCAATTATGCATTGAAAAGTGAGATTCCTGAACCTATGGATTTGTCAAATTATGCATTGAAAAGTGAAATTCCTGAACCTGTTGATTTGACCAATTATGTCTCCAAAGAGGGTGATTCAACGATAAATGGGAAAATAACAATATTAGATACAAATAATACAGAATCAGATTTAAAAATCTCGTTAATAGCAGGCATAGGTACAAATGAAAATGAAGCTGCTACTTTCGGTTTTATGACTGGTTTAGGTGTTTTAGGTGTTACAGGTTGTGCAAATATTATTGGTTGGGACGCAAATCATACCATTTTTCATAATAACGTTTTTATAACATATGGTGATTTAGAAATAGATGGTGTAGATGCAGATTGTTTAAAGGTATATCAAGGAAATCCAAATTTATATGAATCAAATATAGTTCTTGGTTTGGATTCAACAAAATGTTCTAAAATAATATATTATAATCAATACAATACTGCCCGCTGGAAAGTAATTTTGAATGATTCAATAGCATTTTCTTATGAAGTTTCTCCATCAGGAAGACTATTCGAGATTTTTGGAAATTTAGATGTCAAAGGAACTGTCAACAGTAGGGGTTCAAATACAATCACACATTATGCTCCAATTGAAGATATTATTGATGATTTTGAAATAGGAAAACCAGTATTTATTACAGGAAAAGTTTATAAGAATGTTGATAATGAATGGATTGAATCAACCGAAAAAGATTCAATAGATTGTATTTGTTCAGTGAAAACTACAGGTACTTGGAAAGAATTTATTGGAATTTGTGTTCGAATTGACGAAGAAAATAATTCAATTACTTTTGCAAGTCATGGTGATTATTTGGTCAAAGTTGATGATTCATCAAGGTTTGAAATTGGTGATGAAATTTATATTGATGAAGATAATCAAATCAAAGTTCTTGATGAAAATACTCCAATAACATCAAAAATAAGACGTTTAACAATTGGAATCATAACTGCAAAAATAAATGATAATATTGTTTGTGTATTCAAAGAGTAAAAGTTCTCTCTTATACAACAACATATTTCAAACAAAGATGATAAACATTAACTAAATCATTAAATTCTTTGTTATAAACTTGTTTGAAATCTGTTACCATTTCACCATCTTCATTAATTATTTTTATTGCTTCAATTTTTCGAATAGGTGATGCTTTAGATGCACAACATTTAATATCTTCATCAATATAAATTTCTACAGATGAACAATTTTTACCTAATATAGTTTTGATTATTTCTTGTAAACTTGTAATTGGTATAATAATACAATTTTTAGATATTAAATTCGAAATTAAAGCTTTATCTTGATCTAATAAAATTTTTGCATATGTTTCTAAAATTAAATATTTAACATCTTTTTCAATTTCATTATTTTTGATATCAGGTAATTCAATTTCACGAGTTATAACAATATCTTCTTTCCCATCATCTCTTTTATTAATTATTATATTATTTGTTAAGTTGTTTGTACTTTGACTAGCTGCTGAAGGCTCTAACGAAATATTAGCATTTACTCCTGCATTCGCTGCTCTTTTCTTAATCATTTTTGAGTTTCTGAAAAAATTTATGAAATTTGAAAATACTTTTTGATGACTAATGTGCGATCTAATGTTTGTTTCATCCTAAATATAATATCTTCAAGTTCATTAAAATCTGTTTCTATTTCTTTTTCTATAACACTTATATTCTTTGAAATATTCATACATTCACAAGATTCAGTAAAACTATCTGTTTTCATAAATGTATCAAATAATTCACTTTTGATTTCACTAAATAAATGTCTTAATTCTTGTCTATCGTCCTTTAAAGCTTTTGGTAATGATAAAGTCATTTTTTTAAAAATAAATAAAAAGAATGGCATTTGGAAGTTTTAATAAAAAAATTAGTGCTAAACCAGCAGTCTTATTAAATCCAAGAAAAGATCCAAATATTATTAATAAGCCAATATTTCAACCTTTATCTTGATTTCTAAAATCATGAAATCGAATTGGTCCTATTGGATGAAGTGTTTTTTTGGGATATATTTTTTGTATTTCTTTTCGAAGATTTCTATTTTCATTCTTTGGAAAATACATCAATGCCAATGAACCTTTTTCATCAAGAAGAAACGGTTTTCTAGAACCATCATCGTCAATAACCCAAATTATTTTCCACTTTGACTTGTGTACATATCGTTGACCTTTCATTTATTTTTTTGGTCGACCAGATTGCCCTTTAACCGTTTTATCTAAATCTTTTAATTGTTTGATAGTTGCACCTTCAGGAATTGGAATTCCTTTCCTTTCTAATTTCTTGACCATCTCATTATATATCTCATCTTTGGACCTCCATTTTCCTTTTTGTTTTGGTTTTTGTTTTTGTTTTGGTGGATCAGTTGAATTGGTTATTCTCAGATCATCTTCAATTGGAACATAATTATAATCAATTTCGACTATTGGTTCTTGTTTTGGTAATTCAGATGGTGGATTATCAAAATAATTATCTTCAAAATCAGATTGTGGATTATCGAAATAATTATCATAAAATTCAGGATTATCATCATATTGAGTTCTTAACGGTGACTCTTTTTGAACCGTTTTTGTTGGTTTTATTGAATCTTGAATAATATTTTGTTTGAATTTCTCACTATTTGGAAGAGTTGTAATAACTTGTTTTTGTTTTTGTTTTGGTTCTGGTTTTTGTATTGGAAGATTTACATGAACTACGTTAGGTAAATTTATTTTTTTCGGTTCATATTTCTTTGTGATTATTCTGTTCCTGGAATTTTTTTTTCCCCATTTAATCTTTTCATTATTGTTTGAGCATATTGTGATCGATTAGATAACGGAGGTCTTTGAGTTTGAGTACCAACTGCATCATTTGTTTCTGTTATTGGTGGATTGGGTTCGCTAACGCTCACTGGTGGTGGAGGTGGAGGAATGGGTGTTCCTACTGCCTCATTTGTTTCGGTTATTGGTTTTTGTTTTCTTTCTCTCTTTTTATATACTAGATTATTTGATTCAATTAATTCAATAATATCTTTTCTTTTCATTGTTTCATTAAAATCAATACCATTTCTTCTTAACAATCTTCGAAGACTATCAATTTTAATTCCTTTATATTTTTCTCTCAATTCTTGATTTCTTTGTTTTGCTTCAGATAGCGGTTTTCTCGGTTTTGGCTCATTTTCTTTCGCCTTTTTCGGTTTTGGTTTTCTCTGTTGTTTTTGTTTTGGCATGGTTATTCCATTATCTTTACATTGCTTAATTAATTCTTGTTTCGATAAATTAAAATTGACAAAATATCCATTTTGATTCAATAAATCAAACAAATCATTTTTACTCAATGAGTCCCATTTTTGAGAATTCTTTTTTGTTTGTTTCTTCTCTTTCGCTTCAACAAAATCTTTTGCTCTAGGAACATTTGCTCTTGTCTTCGTCTTTTTTACTTCTTTACCAAATTTCCCTTTTGCTATATCATACATTGTTTGAACTAAATCCATTCTTGTTGCATCTGGTGGAATTGGATTAAGTTGAATTTTTTGAAATTTTTTTGATTGAATTGTATTAAATAAAGTTCCATAAGATAAATATCGATATTTACCTTTTTGAATACAATCTGCTTCATGTAACCAGATATTTAATTTTTCGTCATCTGTATTGTTATCTACATTATATCCTAATTTTTGTAATTTTTCAATTCTTTTAGCTTTTGGTATTTCACCATATTTAGCTATCATTTTATTTATTTTATCTAATCTTTTCTTCTCTTTCGCATCAACAAAATCTTTTGCTCTAGGAACATTTGCTCTTGTTCTTTTTGGCTTTGGCTCATTTTCTTTCGCCTTTTTTGGCTTTGGCTCATTTTCTTTCGCCTTTTTTGGCTTTGGCTCATTTTCTTTCGCCTTTTTTGGCTTTGGCTCATTTTCTTTCGCCTTTTTTGGCTTTGGCTCATTTTCTTTCGCCTTTTTTGGCTTTGGCTCATTTTCTTTCGACTGTAACTGTGGTGGAATTCCTCCTTTGAGTACCCATTCCATCTTCTCTTGTTTTTTCTCTCCTGCTTTCTTTTTTCGTTTCCAAGCTAATGCTGCATTCAGGTCATCAGAATGAGCTTTTTTGACTTCTTGAGCTACAATTTTTGTTCCTTTTTTCCTTTTTGCCCATTCTCTTGGAGTAAAAACATATTCATGAACTCCTTTGATTACATGAACCAAATTATCAACTGTTTTGATTCTATAATATCTATCGTCAGTAAAAGAATAACTATCTCCTTTTCCAACATCTGTTCTCATTTTGGCATTTGATATTTGTTTCATTAATTTTTTCGCTTCTGGTGTTGTATTTGATCGTTTTGTATTTACTTTTTTTGACATTTATACTTGTAAAAATAATTATGATTTATTTATTTTTCTTTTGGGCCATAATAAAGTCTTGCAACTCTATTTGGTCTTGTCTTATGTGTTTTTCCTTTATCTGATCTTGTTTTTCTTGGTTTTCCACTTTTCGTCATTTTTGGTGCCTTTGGTGCCTTTGGTGGTTTTGCACTTGCTCTTTTTGGATTTGTATATCCTGTTTTAGCCCAACGTTGAATAAGATTTTCTAATTTTTCCTTGGTATAAGTTGGTTCAATACGAATTTTTTGGGCCAAACAGAAAGCTTGCAATTCTTCTTTTGATCTATGAGATAAATCCATTGCTGCTGCTGCTTGACGTCTTTTTGGTGCAGCTGTGGTTTTTTTCTTAACTGTCCCTGCTTTCTTATTTATAGGTTTAAATTTAGGTAGTGGTGGCCCTTGTTTTTTCTTTACTGTTCCTGCTTTCTTATTTATAGGTTTAAATTTTGGTAGTGGTGGTCCTTTTGCTGCTGCACCTGCTTCTGCTGCTGCTCCAACTGCCTCGACAACTTTCTTTACTGCATTTTCTGACATTGTTTATTTTTGATTTTTCATTAAATTATCAAAAAATAAAAATATTTTTTCTTTTTTTATCTTTTTCTTGTTCTTTTTACTCCTGATCTTTTGATTCCTTTATTTGATCTCGCTTTTCTTGGTGTTGTTGTTGTTTTTCGTGTTGGTTTGCTTCTTTTTCTTATTTGTTTTTCGATTAAATACAATAATTCTGGCGGGATTTTTGACATTTTCGTTCTTTTTGGTGGCATTTTTGATTTTGCAAAATTCTAGAAAAAGTTCACATCAAACCTATTTCCAACTCTAACTTCTCTAATATAAATTGCTCTAACATATTAATGAGTTCATTCTTGATGTAATTCATTTTCTATCTCATTAAAATCTTCTTCATTTTCATTTTCCTCTTCTCCATTTTCAGGATCTTCAAAAGTTTTATTTAAGTTATCAACACTCTTTGATTTTGTTATTTTTCTATTTCCTCCTTTCAAATGTGGTCTTGATGGCCTATCTTTTTTCATCCAATCTGACCACCTTACTGAAAATTCATTACCTTCATATAAATAATGAATACGAATATCTCCTCTTTTGTAATCATCTAATAATATACAATTTTCTTTAGCCATTTCTTCTCTCACTTTTTGAGTATTCCAACGGATCCTAGTCTTTGTCATATATTTTTGAGACAAAATAAAAAATTAAAAAAATTAAAAAAGCTTATTGTTTATTCTCAAAGATCAAAGTCATGGGGGTTATTTTTGATGTACTCTTGGATTCTTTCTTTCATTTTCTTGATTCTCTCTTCCACACTTTGAAGACTTTCCTTTTTCTTAAAAATGAAATGCTCGCTACCTCGAATCGCTTCTCGAAGTTCTCTGGCTTCCCTATTCATATCATTTAAATCATGTAGATATTTGAAAAAATCTTCCTTCGAAGGATGGAGATTTGACAAAGCATCAATTATTGGTAACAATATTAATACAAATAACATAAATAAAAAATGAAAACGGTTAGATCGGTTTTGACAGACCATTTTTTTAAATGTCTGAACCTTTAATTGATCAATCTCAAAGTGAAAGAATTGACCACAACGATGATTATTGTTGTGATTCTCCACCTCCGAATTGGTGTTTATGGATTGTTGTTATGATCGTAATTATTAACATTTGCTTGAACCTTCTCTACTTTTGGTTAAATATATTGGGTTAGTAAACAATCATTAATATTCAAAATATTTTTCTCTCTTTCCTTCTTTATATGGTGTTGATATTCTTCTTTTGAATTCATTTAAGGTTGATACAGTCATATTTTTATTCATTTGGAAACATGGTTGACCTTTTGTAAGATCAAATGTTTGTTGATTCCCTTCGTATAAATATTTATATAATTTCATTGGATCATTATCAAATTCATTCTTATAAGCATATTTAATAGATTGTTCAGTTAATCCTTTCCCACGAGTCATATAATCAATTTCACCTGTAGAATCTTGTAACTTATCAATATACATCTTTTTCATCAAAAAGTATGATTCAATTGATTCTGGCATTTCTTTGTGACCATTTATAGTTGGAAAATCTGAATGGAATTGACCTAAATATTTACCTATGAGTTCTCGATTATATTTTTCTTTATAAGCTTTTTGTAATTTTGGTAAATCATTTATTTCAATATGCATTGAATCAGTATCCTGATAATAAATATGGCAACCAATATCAAATGCAAGACACATCACTTCATTCATGATTCTTTTTGACATACTTAATACATGAATACCTAATAATGAAAAATTAAAATGTTTATCAATTGGTCTCAATATTCTAACAGCATGCATATTATTTTGTAATTCAATATCTTCAACAATTTTGTTATAATTTTTGATCCAATAATTATCTAAAGTATCTTGATCATTAATGTATTTAAAATCTTTTTCAATAGGTCTTTCAATGGTTTTACCATAACAACTATTCATAATTAATTTATATAAATTTTGTAAAGGATTGTCTTGACTTTTATATTCTAATCTTTTCTCAAATATTTTTTGAATTTCTTTTTGGATATGATATTCTCTTTTTCCAGGCCAATAATAACCTCTTATTAATTCGAAATCTATTTTTTGAAATTCAATGAGATCTTCTAAATAAATATTATCGACAATCATTTTGAAAGGTTTATCGAATTTATCATCATTAAGGTTACCATCTTTTGTTTTCTTAACGATTAATGGAAATGGATAATGTTTATGAATTCCAGTAACTAAAATTTCTACTATATATGCACCTTGTTTTGATAAAAATTCATAATTTAATTCAGTTTTGGATATTACTACTGGTTTTCCTTGAACGGTATATAATCTATGAATTGCTGAAGGATATAAACTAACTGCGTCAAAATCTGCTAATTTTTCAGTGATATGCCACTTTTTGTTATAAGCAGTCATACATCTACCTCCATAAACAGCATATGAACAAAATTTCCTAACAATTCCACCTACTGAATATAAATCATGACCATAATAAACTTTATGATTAAATACATCATTAGCTAAAGAAGAAATTGAAATATATTTGAATGGATCGATTTTGAAATCTTGAATGAAACCTTGTCTAAATTTAACAAAACTTTCTCTTAATATTCGAACATCTTGATGACAATAAAATAATGCATATTTCCACATATCAAATTCATTATTATTTAAACGGCATCCCTTAATTTTGTTAATATTTGAACGAAATAATTGATAATCTTGTTCAGTCCATGTTTTATCTTCTTCTTTACCTGCTTCATTAATTTGACCTTTATTTGTTCTTAATCTTTCAAATGTATAATATTTGTATGGGAAAATTTCTTTTTCACAAGGAATATTAAACATTAATGGTAGATTTGATAGCTTGCAAGAGAAAATTGGATAACTATCTTTAAATGTTATCTTTTTGTTCTCAAATTTCAAAGTCATATTAAAACATTGATTTCCTTTAATAATTGATGATAATATTTTTATATTTTGATTATTGTTTTGTAAAATCATTCTAATATCATAAGCCAAATTATGAAAATAACAAATTGAATCAGTAGGTAAATATTTCAATAGATTTATATTACATTTTTCACCTAAGAATTCTTTCTTAATTTTCCCATCTAATGAATGTAAACAACATAAGAATGGAATATGAATTTTTGAACTTGTATCAGATTCAAAATCACAAAACCAATAAGAAGTTTCTACTTGTTTGATTATTTTTGTTTTTGGTTCAATTAATTTACAACAATATTCATCTTTATATTCTAATGTAGTATTTGAAATATCTTGATCAATTTCATTATAAAATATTGAATGTAATAAATGTTCTTGTGAATAATTAATTGGAATGAAATAATTTTTCTTAAATAATTCTCTAATCAAGTTTGAAGAAGTTATAAATGATCTACCTTTTGTCCAATGATCTGTAATCCAATCTTTATTATATTTGTCTTCATCTAACTTTTCAATATTTTTGATATAATAATATGTAAATGGAGTCTTTTCTTCGATGAAATAATGTTTTTGATATACATTGAATTTATGAGTTCGTTCTGGTTCAGCTTTTTGTATACCCATATATGTTTTTCTTTTACCTTTATCCATTGAACGTACAGATTGTTTTTGAGCAACAGAATTATCATCAATATAAGTTAAATTAAGATGAATATTAAATTCTTCACATAAATGATTAATACTACTTTGTGATAAATATCTATTTTGAATCCTTAATCTAATTTGATTTAATAATGATTCTGAATAATTTCCAGTTTGTTGTAAAGCATAAATGAAACAACAATCATTTAATTCTTCTTTTATTTTCTTTGTCTTTTCATTAATTAAACTATCAAATATTTGTAATCGAACGAGGTAATCAATTAATACTTTTGGACAACCAGGTTTTAATAAATATTTAAAGAATCCTCCATCGACTGTATTTTTATGTTTTGGATGTTTTAATATACTAAATTTGATTTGAGAAAATAATGAAAATTCAGGTAATCTTTGACCTTCTAAATCATATTCCCAACCTGGATTCTTTTCAATTTGATAAATGAAATTCTCTTCTGTTAAATTCTTTAATAATTCTTCATAAGTTTTTCCATTTAAAGGTACAGAATGCCATTGACCTCCAACTGAATAAGATAATTTATATTTTTCTGTTGCAGCTAATTCACCTATTTCATTTTCAAATTTCTTTCTTAAGAATGGAAATAATTTCTTTCGACCATAATCATTTAATTGTTCAAAATTAATTCTCCAATCAGTTGGTGAATCATTTAACATTTTTATATAACCATCAACAATTCTATCTTGATCATTTTCATTATTAATTTTCATGAATTGAATAAATGAATCATCTTTTGAATGAGGTCTAATTGAATTCTGAATATTTAAGAAATAAGGATCAGTTGGTCTTTTTGGTTCATATTCATTTGATTTTGGCTCAGGAGGTGGAACTAATTTTCTCAAAGGTACATTTTGTTCACTAACGGGCATTAATTTTCTCAAAGGTACATTTGGTGGTGCATTTGCAATTATTTCACGTAAATTTGATTTTTCTGGCTCAATTGGTGTCGATGGTGGGGGTTCAGTAAATTCTTTTTCTGGAGGAGGTTGATTTAAATATTGAGGGAGATTTGAATGAGTTAAACCTTTAACGAACCAAAATATTGAATCCCCATTCAATTTTCCATCGTAACCATTTTCTTTAACTTTTTGTATAATATACTCATTTAATATTTCTTTACTCCGATCCCCATTCTTTTTAGAGAATTCTTTAAACGTTTCCTTACCATTCGTTAAGAGATTATAAATCTCCATTAATCTGTTAGGATTCGCTCTAATAGTTGTTGTCATGTTAACTTTCTTTTACAATAAAAATAATGGTCTGTCAAAACCGTTAATTAAAAAGAAAATGTTTATTTAGGTCGAGTTAATTGAAGAACGAAAACGTCTTTTATTAATTGTTCGATTTGAACACCACGTTCAGCAACTTTTCGATCAATTCTTTGGACAGAACTTTCTAAACGTTCCAATCTTGAAGTTAATTCATCAAGTTGAGAATTTATTTTTTGCATGAGAACTTTCGTTATATTCAAATCATTTCGAACATTCGATAGAAAATCTCTTGTTTGATCATCAATCTTTTTCTTCTCTTCGAAAAAGTCAGGTTCACTCATTTAAAAATAATGAAGTGTCAAAACCGTTTTTATATCTCATTCCTGATAATGACTAATATATTCATCTATTAACCTCTTTAATTTATCTAAACATGTTTTTGAAGCAGTAATGATAGAACTATAAATTGAAACATCATTTGTACCAAAATTCTTACGAATAATATCTTTTATATCTCTATTTGGTGTCATAGCTATTGGCATATTATCTTTGAAATACCATTGATTTTTTTCTTTTGGTTTGATATCACGATAATAATCTTTATGACGTTTGACTAAATGTAATTTAACTTTTTCTGGATTATCTTTTAATTCTTCTAACCAAATTAAGAATTTATAATCATATTCTCTATTTTTAGGTACTAATCTTGGTTTTTGTTCTTGTCTTTGTTTTTCAAAATACTCATCTAATAATTTTAGAACAAAGAATGAATAAGTAGGTGAAGCCCAAATTGCTATATGATTTACTAATAATTTATGAATATAAATTCCTTTCAAATTATTCGGTAAATTTGGTCGATTTTCTAATAACTTTTGGTCGGGCGGAATTCCGACTGACTCAGAAATAAATTGAAATAACTCCTTTGTTTGTTTATTTTCATTCCAATGCTTAATTTTCTTTGTTGATTGACAAGCACTAATTATACTATTTGCTTGAAACATATTATCTTTCTTTGAACGTATAATCCGTAAATGTTCATTATATTGTAACCATTCATAATTTTCATTTATTGGCTCTACTATCATTTTTGTTTTTGTAAGAGGATAAAAAAATAAAAAGATAAATTAAATTTATTAATCTTCATCATCCATTAGAAATTTTTGAAAAGAACTTATTTCAGCTATTAAAGCTCTTTTTTGAACTTTGTATTGATCAAAACTATCTTGATATTCTTTCCATGCTGATTTCTCTTCTGTCTCAAGTTCAGTTTTTATTTTTTCATGATCTTCAATAATTGAATCAATTTGTATATCTTCGAAATCTCTTTTGAGTTTATATAAGTTGTGTAAATCTTCACCATTATACCGTTGACAAAAAGAAATATCTTTCTCTTTTACTTTTGCTTCAGCCAAACGATTCATAGCATCATAGAATTCACTCATTGATTTTTTGAGTTTATCTTTCTTGTCCTCTATTAAATTTTGAAATACTACTTGAGGAACTCTCTTCATAAAAAGTGAAGTGTCAAAACCGTTATTCATTTTTTTAAATGTTGCCTACTCATAGTTTGAATCTACTCAAAGAAAATTTGAATAGTTCAATTGATGAATTAATTAGACAAATACATAGTGTTGAAGAATTTGAAATAGAGATTCTGTCATTAAAGAATGATCCTGATTATGAAAGTTTCCTAGAGGAATTAGAGAAAGAGAAACAAAAATATGAATCCAAAAAAGCTGAAGTAATTCAAAACACTCAAACCTTAATCAACTTCATCGAACAAAAAAAATCAACCACACCGAAAAAAATAAAATTATCAGTCATATTGAAAGAGTAAAAAATTATTTTTTTATTTATTTAACCTTTGTTAATGAATTTATTAAGTTCGATCAATTTTGGTTCTAATTCATTTTTGTCAGTCATGTGAACGAAAATATCCAAAACTTCACGCATTTTGAGAATGAGAGCTTTGCGATAATTTCGAACTTTCTTTTCGAATTTGAGATGATATTCAAGAGTTTCTTGAAGACATGAACTCATTGCTTGATAATCTTCCACTGTCCTATCCAAGCTGCGAATTTCCAGTTTTAAATGAGCATTATGACGTTTTGCGTCATCTATGTAATCAGTTATGGACTCTTTTGGATCGTCTTCTTCCTCTTCTTTTTCCATTTCTTTCACAGTCTCATCAATATCTTCTTTTGAATAGTCACCGTACCAAGACTTCATTAATAAAAAATGGTCTGACATAACCGTTTTAACCGCTTTCATTTTTATTAAATGTTCGTTATCTTTTTGATACTCATTAATCGCCCATCAATTGAAGGAATACCTGATGATGCTGAATGGATTTCTTGTTTTGATTGGGAAATTGTTAATGGAGAATGGAAATCAGTTATACCAAATGATGACTTATCATGTTGGACAAATTATGCAACAACAAACAATTTAACACTTAAACAATCATTTACTGCCAGGAAATTTTGGATCATAGGAAAAATTTCTACCCGTCATGATGAGGCCGAACTTTTATGGAATTCTCAAAAATATCTCATTAATGAATATTCCAACGATGAACAAGATTGGATAATTGTTTTTGAATCAAATGAATTTCCCCTAATGCTAACAAATATTATTATTAATGTTCAACAACATAGAAGCATCCAATTTCGAGGTATTGCATATTTAAGACATAAATCTTTATCTCCAGCAATTGAAGGAATACCTGATAATGCTGAATATTTCTTGTTTTGATTGGGAAATTGTTAGTGGTAAATGGGATTCTGATATACCGAATGATGACTTAGAATGTTGGACAAATTCAGGATTAGCAAACAAGTTAACAGTTAAAAAATCATTTACTGCCTGGAAATTTTGGATAATTGGGAAAATTCATACCTGGCATGGTGAGGCAGAACTTTTATGGAATTCTCAAAACATTATCTCATCAATGAAAGATCCGAGATCGCACAAGATTGGATAATTGTTTTTGAATCAAATGAATTTCCCCAAATGCTAACAAATATATTATTAATGTTCAACCTAGTACATGCATCCAATTTCGAGGTATTGCATATTTCAGAAATGAATCATTAAATCCATCACGTTCACCAACATTTAGCCCATCTCTATCACCATCACGTTCACCAACATTTCGCCCATCTTTATCTCCAACATTTAGCCCATCTCTATCACCATCACGTTCACCAACATTTCGCCCATCAATTTCACCATCACGTTCACCATCTTTATCTCTATCATTTAGTCCATCTTTATCTCCAACATTTCGCCCATCTTTATCTCCAACATTTAGCCCATCTTTTCACCATCACGTTCACCATCTTTATCTCCAACATTTAGTCCATCACGTTCGCCATCTTTTCAATTCACTATATCAGATCAATTCTCTGAATCCTATCTTTTCAATTTCTCATATCAATTCTCTCCATCAGATATTGAACAAAAGAATGTATCAAAAATAATAGGTTTATCTGTATCTATTCCATTACTAATTCTCATGATTCTTGCTCTTGGAATTATCTTTTACAAAAATCAAACCAAATTTCAAACTGAAAATTTTCATTCAGACTCTGACTCAGTTGGACTTTAAAAAAATTAAATAAACAAATTTAATCTTTTTTATTTATTAAGGAGTAGTTAAAATTTTCTCTCTTGAATTGTAGATTTGAATCTTATTAAAGAAATCATGTTCAATCATTGTTGTGAAAACAAATGGTGTGTTATGAACTTCTTTCTTAAATCGATCAAGATTGTTATTTTCAAGATCATTGATCATAACATTTAATTTGAACATGAAAAATAACTTTAAATGTCGGAAATCAGACACGATATCATTTTTGAACAATTTTCTAAATTCTAATTCAAGGTCTTGTTCAGTAACAGTCATAAATAAAAATGAAAGCGGTTAAAAAACGGTTATGTTTATTTATTCTTTAACGTTTCTTCCAATTTTCGGAAATTCTCTCTGTTGGAAGTTGCTAAAATCCCAACTGTTATTAGTAAAGAATGTAATTGTTCTTGTCTCTCTGGACGAGAATCATTTTTTAAATCAATTTCTTGATCAAAGAATTCCTCAGTCATTTTGATCATTTGATCACAAGTTTTTTCAATTTCACCTCTAGTGAATTTTAATAAATTTATTAATTCTTTTTGTTTTTCACTAGGTAAACTTTGTTGGCCCTGCATTTAAAAAAATGAACTTTTTGAATAACCGTTCTAACGGTTTTCATTTTTATTTATGAGATTGTTCATGATCATCATTTTGTTGATTTTGTGGATGTCTTTCAAAAAAGAGAAATGTCATAATGAAGAAAGACAACTTATGGAACAAATAGATAAAATCCAGTCTCTAAATTCTTATGCTTCACGAATCAAAAGAGATATTGACCGTCTGGAAATGAAAAAACAAAAATTCGAAAAAATAATGAAAAATTTAACGGCTCTACGAAAAAAATTTCATGATGATCTCCAAAAATATCAACAAAAATTAGAAGATAAAATACTTTAATAAAAAATTTAAATTTTTAACTTTTTGAATTAAAATTATCGTCGGCGACGACCTCCAGTTTTTCGTTTTCTGCTTGTTGTTTTCTTTTTTGGAGTTCTAGAATTTCTAGATTTTTTTCTTGATCGAGATGATGATGACCGATAACCTCCCCATGAATAATCATCTAAATCGTTCGTATAATATGGTTCTGGATCTTGGACATAAATTGTTTCAACATAATTTTGAGTTGTTGATGTGCCTCGACTTTCTTGCTCTCTCCTTTTTCTTTCTTCATCTTCTTCCTCAGCCGCAGCCAGAATCGCAATAATGAATATCAGGATGCATAGAATTATTGTTATTTTGAAGAACCATTTCAGACAACATTTACAGCAGCTCATTGTAAAAAGTGATATAAAATGAACTTTTTAAATTAAAATTTTTATTAAACTTTTTGTGAGTGAAAATTTTTTGAGAAGTACTTTAAAGTTCTTTGAAGTACTTTGAAGTTCTTTGAAGTTCTTTAAAGTACTTTATTTTTTCTTTTATACCAAGTTTTTTGAATTCCACCAAAATTTTTTCTTTTTGCTGTAAAATTTTCTTTTACGTCATTGAGATGACCGAATCCGTGACGAGTAATATTTGTGTGAAAAAATTGATTGTACAAATTTATAATTTCGTCTGATGGATATTCTCTTTTTTCAAGAATTTTCAAAAAGTTCCCAAAATCATCTCGGTCATGATAACTTTTTCCAAATACATCTTGTGGGTTTGGAGGTCTTGGATTTCCATGACGGTTTGGATTTGCTGGATGTTCTTCTAATTGTTTTTCTACAATTTGATTGATTCCTGCATAAAATTCTTCTTCATTTGGAGACGTTGATTGAGGTTCATTAAAATCACGGTTTGGATTTGCTGGATGTTCTTCTACTATTTGATTGATTCCTGCATAAAATTCTTCTTCATTTGGAGACGTTGATGTATTTATTGGTTGAGGTTCATTAAAATTACGGTCTATTTCCCAATCATCAATTTCATTATTGACAACAAAGTTTTGAAAACTATTATTTAAATTTTGCATGTTTGGTGATAATTGATATTGAGGTGAACCCCCAGTTGAATAGTGTAGAGGTAATTCATTATCACTTGACATTAATTAAAAAATGAATAACGGTTTTGACAGTCACTTTTATTTTTGTATCGATGAATCAACCAACCCTCCTCTCTGATGATTTCTTAATTCCAGAAGCTAGACAAATGGAAAATATAAATGAGAATGTCTTTCCTCAATATCAAGGTCAAGAGTTTCATGATCGTGATCTTGAAATAAATACAAATCTCATTCAATTGTTTCCTGATGATGTTGTTGGATTGTTAAATTTATTTGAACCAACACTTGAAAATTTAACAACTTCTATCAAATATATATTTCGTTCTCCATTTAATCCAAACCATTTGTACAATATTGTGAAAAATTGGTACTTATCTAATCAAGAAAATTCTGAACAAGATCTTCAAGCAATTGGTAGTCAAGAAAATCATCCAGAAGTTTCAAATCATTGGATCTTCCCAATTTTGAATGCACTCTCAGAATCTCAAAGAAATGTTATTTGGGAGAAATATTTCAATAATACAATTAACCAATTTGTTCAAATTGATTTTGGTGAAAATTGTTCAATAATCTCATTTAAAGATAAGAATTATGAAAGAAAATACTCTTCTACTGGAATTCGTGTTGGAGATTTCTTTACTGATTTCAAAAAAGTTTGTTGTTATATTCAACTAGACAATATCTTCATAATTAAACAATCAAATACGTTAGAAATGTTAAATCCTACTCAATTTGCACCAATATTGAAAAATATTAAATTAGGGTGTTCAAAAGTTGGTAAAAATACAAAGAAAGCAATTACTGCATTTGATGTTGTTTCCTTTGGGAAGAATTTGGATTTCATTACTTATGAATCAATGAAATTCTATTCCGAAGATCCAAACATTTTTTCATATTTTCATTGGTATCCTTATTCAAGATTAATTCTTTGTACACAAAATGTGATTCAACCATATTTGGATCATATTTTTAGAGTTATTGCAAATTCTGACCAAGAATTATATGATTATATCATTAAATGGATTTCATTTATTTTTCAACATCCAGATGGTAAAACAGGTACTGCATTAGTTCTTATTGGTATACCGGGTTGTGGGAAAAATACATTTACTAATGTTCTTTGTCAACTTTTAGGTGAATATTCTGATCCAAATGCAAACTTTGATAATATTACAAGCAATTTTAATTTCCAAATCTTAAACAAAAAATTATTGGTATGTTCAGAAAAGGAAAATCATAATAAAAACGATCGAAAATATCTTAAACAACATGAAAGATTAAAAACGTTAATCACAGAAAGATTCGCTACTATTGAAGGAAAACATAGAAATACTGAATCTAAAGAAAATGTTGCCAATTTCATCTTCTTAACAAACAATCCTGCTCCTATTCGAATTGATGAAGACGATAGAAGATTTGTTGTTACAAATTGTTATCCAATGAAAGGTCAAGACTATTTTCAACCTTTACGTAATCTTATTAAGACACAAGATTTCAAAAACAATTTAATTACTTTTTTCTTGACTGTTGATTTATCAAATTTCTATCCAGCACAATTTCCTACAACTGAGGCAAGAATGAATTTAATGAACTTTTCAAAATCTCCTGAAAAATTATTTATTGAGGAAAACTTTCAAAAATTCAGAAATGGTTATGTAGCTTTTGAAGCCTGGACTGAATTTAAAAAATGGGCAAAAGTAAAAAATTTCAGACCCAAAACTCATCAAGATTTTAATCAAACAATTTTACAATACTGCTCATTCAATAATAATGATAAGAAATATAGATTAAGGTAACTTTTTATTTATTTAATTCTTTTCTTAAAAGTTCAATTTCTTTTTCTACTTTGTCTCTTTCTCTTCGTAAATCCATTAATTTTCTAAAATCTTTATCATCATAAACCCTTTGATTACCAATAATCCCTGCCTTTTTTTCGATGTCATTTATTTGTTCATCTAAGATATCCCATTTCTCGTAAGCTTCTTGCAATTTAGACATGAAAACAAAAATAAAAGTGAAGTGTCAAAACTGCTTTTTTATTTAAGATTTTAAAAGTTCTTGAAATTCATTTAGTAATTGGTCATATTCTTGTCGTTCTTCGGGAGTCAAAGCTGAGAGATCTCCTGGATATTTAGATTCAATTATGCCTATTCTTTTCCCAATTTCGAAGGCTTTTTGACAATTAACTCGCATTTGTTCGCTTCTTTTGATATCGGAAATGAAACTATTCATTGCTTCTATTTGATTCCAGAGTTTTTCTTTTTCTCTTCGTAATCGTTCCAATTCTTCTATGTCTTCCTGAAACAATTTGGATTCATCATAAATAATTAATCCATCCTCATCAATGGAAGATGGAGCCTTCCTTTCTATTTTCAATATTTGCTTGCATGTTTCCAATTTTTCTTTTCGAAGACTCTCCAATTTTTCTTCCAATTTTCTGATAGGTATTTCAATCGCAGCCATAAATACAAAAATAAAAGTGAAGTGTCAAAACTGCTTTTTTATTTAAAGTTTAGCTTTTTGGTCTTTTTTCTTCAATTTCTTGAATTCTTGCTTCAGCAATTTTTGTTAGGATAATTTCCTTTTGAATTGATAGAATACAGGCTTCATCCCAGAGGTGAAGATTTTTCTTCTTTATTTCTTCGTTACGTATTAATTCTTCCTGATAGCCTTCATCACCAAATTTTTTTGGCAAATCCCAAATTTCCTTGTAACCAGTGGCTTTAATACATTTGTCAATTTCTTTTTTTTGTTGTCTCACTGCCACTAATTGTTCTTCCAAAGAGAAACTATCAGACATTTCTCGAACTCTTGCTGCAGCAATTAGTTGCCTGATAAAATCCATTTCCGTTAAGAGTTGATCTTCATAGTCTTTGAGTTGTTTTTGTTCTTGATATTGTTTTCTCACTGCTACTAATTGTTCTTCCAAAGAGGAACTTTCCGACATTTCTTGAACTTTGACTGCAGCAATATTTTTTCTTATTTGAATTATTTCATCAAAGAGAATTTTTTCTTCGTCTTTGAGTTGATCTGCTTCTTCAGTCATGTTAGAAGACATTAGCTTGAACCATTTTTCATGTACATCTTGATATTGTTTTCTCACGAGCTCTAATTGTTCTTCCCAATAAGTACGTTCAGACATAAATACAAAAAATAAAAGTGAAGTGTCAAAACTGCTTTTTTATTTAATTTCTCTTAAAAGTTCTTGAATTTCTTTCATTTGATATCGGAGTCGGTCTCTTTCTCTTCGTAATCGTTCCAATTCTTCTTGATCATCCATCGATAATTTGGATTCATCATAAATTATAATTGCATCCTCATTTGTGTAATTAGGTGCATTTTTTTGAATTCTTCTTATTTGTTTCCATTTTTCTTTCCATTCTTCTCGAAGACTTATTAATTTTTCTTCCAATTTAGACATAAATACAAAAATAAAAGTGAAGTGTCAAAACTGCTTTTTTATTTAAAGTTCGTTAATTCTTGCTTCAGCAATTTTCTTTTTCAAGATTTGTATTTCCAGGTTAATTATTTCAGCTTCCAATCGAAATTCATCATCTTTCTTTTTGATTTCGTCTTTTGTTGGATAAACTTTATCACTTTCATACCCTTCTCTCATTGATTCAGATGTTTCTCTTTTTTCTCTTTCTTCTCTTTCACGAACGTCATCCCAAAACTTTTTGAATTCATTATTATTATCTTCTTTTTGTTTCAGTACCATTTTCAATTTTATTTCCAATTGTTTTGAGACAAGTGCACTTTCTGACATTATCAAGAAAACAAATAACATTATGGTCTGTCAAAACCGCTCTTTATTGAAATTTAAATGTTATCGTCAGAAGGTGAAAAATTAATGAATTATTTAGAAAAGAAAGCTTATCAAAAGAAATTAATAATGCCAAATGAAGCTAGAAATTATAAAGGGTATCAAAAAGATTTTGTAACTGATGATGAATTTGAACAAATTTATAATGCTTATTCAGAATTTCGAAAAGTATTATCTGAATCATTACCTGTAATCACAGATGAAAAAATTCCTGATGATGAATTAAGTTTTGAAGAAAAAATTGAGAACCATGTAATTAATAATTTACATAATGAAAATATTCGTACTTTTCCTGAATTTGAAAAATTGACCTCTGGATGGAAAAAAGGTAAAGATAAATATACTATGGAAGAATGGTATGAAATATATATTACAAAAATTATGGAACAACCAGGAATGATAGTTGAATTCAAAGGTAAAACAAATGTACCTGATATTGCATTTAGAAATAAAAATAAAAGACATGTATTATTAAAACAATTTGAAAAAGTTATTGAGCCAAATTATGTTTCTGAAGATGATTATGTTCAAAAGAAACAATTTCCAACTAATAAGAATAAAAAATATTATTTACATAAATTATGTGAACCTGGTACTTATTTAATTGATATTATGTTTGAAAAAAATGTTGGGTACTTAATTTGTATAGAAGCCAATAGTCGATATTTATATGCAATTCCTTTAGGTAGAGAATGTTTTGGTGATATAAATAAAATTATGACTGCTGGACAAAAAACATCTATTTCAATAACAAAAGCTTTAAATACTTTATTTCAACAAGGAATGAAACCTAAAATATTGACCGGAGATGGTGAAAAAGGTTTTTGTTCTGAAGAAACAATTAATTTTTTAAACTCAAATGGAATTAAATGGGAACCTGTTGATAGAATGGATGATTATCATTATCCATCATTTTTACGAAAACCAGGTGAAAAACAAACAACTAGCCCATTACATTCTTCATTAGGTATAGTTGATAGAATTATTAGAACTTTGAGAGATATGGCTTATGAAGTTCAACGAGAAATCTCCCCTGAAATATTAAAAGAATTAGTTGTTCAATATAATAATGCCCCACACTTAACTTTGTCAAAATATGCAGGTATGAATGTTTCTCCTAGTCAAATGCAAAATAATTCTGATTTATATACTTTTATTTGTAGACGTATTTCTCAAGCTAATTATAATGTTTCTGCTCAAAAAGGTTATAATTTAAAAGAAAACCAAGAAGTAATTGTATATAATAATAAAGACACTCTTAAAAAAAGACGATCAATAACTCAACCTGGTAGATTTTTTGTAAAAGGTTTTCAAAATGGTAAATATTTAATACAAGATCTTAAAGGAAATACTCAAATATTACCTCGTTATAGATTAGATCCTATTTGAATTGTCAGAAAATGCAAAAATAAAAAGAGTGTCAAAAAATGCAAAAATAAAAAGGGTGTCAAAAAATGCAGTAAATTGAATTGTTTATTTAATTAATTATTTCCTTTCGTTCCAGCGTTTGAGATTTTTCAAACCTGCCTTTAATTCTTCAATGAAGAAGCATTCAAGTTCGTTAGCTTTTTCTTCATTTGAGCTATCTCCATCATTCATTATCACACGAACATCATCGAAGTGATTCATATTGGCTGCAGCTTCTTGGAGCATATATGCCATTTTTTCTCTTTGATCAAGATCATCAGAAATAGTTCTCCATTCATGAACACTATCAAGAGCTTCGACAACTTCAAGTAAGTGTTGGATCGTACGGGCTTCCATGCTTGTATAAAAATGATGTGATGACCTCACGAGAAAAAATTAGATTTTTTGGTTAACGGTCGCCTAGTGAAAAAGTTCATTTTTTTTAATGTCGGACAAACAAAGTGTACCTGAACAAAAAGAAATTAAAGATGATATACCATCTATGTCTGCAAAAGACATGAGAAATCCAAAAAGAACTCAAGGTTGGAAAATGTTGAAATCAAGGTATGGGGAAAATGTATCCCTTCAAAAATTATCAGCAGTTGCAAAAGTTATGATGCAATGTATTGATCATAATATTCCATCAGAAACTCCAAGTCTTTCAAGGGAAGATATTCGATCGAAAGAAAAATTAATTCTTTGGTTCGATACTCATATTGAGTTTATTCGACCATTTTTGTCACCTGGAATGATGATTGGTTATGATAAAGGGAAATTCGTTCCGATTCCCATACCAAAAGAAACTACTAAAAAAGTCGAAGACAAAGAAAAAGAAGAAGAAAAAGATAAAGAAAAGAAATAAATAAAAAATTAATTAATTAAATTGGTTTATTAAAAACCTAAATCTTTTTTGAGAGTTTTTTTATTCCGATCTCTCAATTATCGGAGGGAGTGTCGCTTGGTAATTTTTCAACGACATCAGAATCTGAATCTGAGAAACTTTCAAAGGATGAATTGTCATTTGATTTATCGAGCCAGAAATCATTAAATTCAGCTAATTGGTTGGATTGTTGTTGTATTGGTTCTTTCGCTGTTTGAGTTTGCAAAATTTTATCGATTGTTTCCGTTATTGGTTTACCAACTTTTCTTGCTAATCTTTCTCTTTCTTTTTTTCGTTTTTCTTTTTCTTCTTGGATTCTTTGTTCTTTTTCTTTATAGGCAGCAAATTCTTGTTCATCAAGAAATTCTTCCAATTGAATATCAGTTATTTCTCTATAATTGTCGATGAAATCTTTGAGTCTTTCTCTTGTGGCGATCTCTATTTCGTCGTGCGTCATGTCAGGATGAGCATATTCGAATGCTGTAGCCAAACGATTGAATGCCAAATTTTTCTTTGATTCTTCTTCTCTGATCTTCGTGTGAATTTCGAATTCTTCGTCGTTGAGGAAATTCCATGGAAACGGTAAAATTGTAAATTCAAAACCTCGGTCTTTGTGAGTTTGGATTCTTTGATTAGCGATTTCTTTGATTTCTTCTTCCGTCTTGTCTTTGTATATCTTTTTCAATTCTACAATTAAATCTGTTCTTGCTAATTCGTCATTTTCCAGATGCTTATCTTTCCTATTTTTTACTCGTAATCTGATTCTTGATGTTGAAGGCGGTTGATCAGGCTTGGCACGAGGAATTTGTGATCGACTTGTTACCTTTTTCTTTGGTTGATCAGATTCAATAACTTTGTTCATTTTTTCTAATTGTTTTCTTGAGACTACCTTCCTTTTCTTCTTTTTGATGATTGTAGGTTTGACAGGGTCAGGTTGAATTGTTTCATTCATCTTACGTAAACGTTCTTCTATGAATTTTTGTTTATCTTTCTCTACTTGTTTACTGAGTGATGCTTGATTTTCTTCATTTTGAGAGAAAACTAATCGAATGTAATTTTTCTTTCTTCTGAATTCTTCTGTTTTAACGTATTTGAGTATTGAAACCAGATCTTCGTCTAATTCTTTTGGTTTTGAATATTTCTTTTTCATTGCTGGTAAATCCTTTTCGTAATTACCGCTTAGTAATCGAGCATTTTCATCTTTTAAAACATCAACATAGAATTCTGACCAAATAACGATATCACCATTTTCATTGAGATCATCAACAAAAGAATGCTCTAAATCATAGGCAAATAATTCTTCACCAAGCAACATTGTGGCAATTTGATTTAATTCATCATCTGGTATCCCTTCAAAAAATTCGTTATCTGCTAGCCAACTTTGCATATGCTTTTTCACTGTAATACCTTTTGCCCTCATTTCGGCTAATTTGTCATGAGAAATTGTTGGTAATCGAAGGTGATGTTTTTGTACAACTTTATCTTCTGGTATTTCAAATTTTCGATTTGGCAAAGGAGGATCAACTTTTTTGAATCCAGGGGTTGGGATTTCGTCTTTCTTTGATTCTTCAGTATTTTTTGACAATTTGACTTTTCCTGGCGGATTTACTACAAATTTGACCTTTTTTGGTGTTGGTTGGCTTTTTGATTGATCATCATTTTCGTCTTCTAGATTAAGTATAAATCGTTGACTTTTGGCCCCGTGTTTAGATATCTGAATGCCCTTTGACACTTCTCTTTGCATTCCATTTTTATTCGTATGACCAACTAGATCATATTCCTTCTTTTCTTGTAGAGATTTCATTCTCTCTTTGGTGACGACATAGCTTCTGCTGTGCATGCTAAAAAATGATGTGATGACCTCACGGGAAAAAATTAGATTTTTGGTTAACGGTCGCCACCCCTAAAAACCTAGGGGGTACCCTGAGGGACCCAAATAAAAATTAGATTTTTCGAGCTCACCTCATCACCTCATTTTTTCTCATGTCGTCCCAGCAACAGGAAACCATAGATGAACAAGCTGATACTGAAGATAACGATGAAGAATCTTTCTCACAAGAAACCAAAAAAGTTCAACCTTCATTAGGTAAAAATGAAAATCCACGTCCATGGGATTATACTGAAACCGAAGAAACTGAATTCGAAGCAAATCCAAATGTTAAGAAATTTCCAGAGCCACCTGATTTTATTGATACAGACAAGTACTCAATCGACGTTTTAGGATTCAATGGAATTGAACACAACCGCATAATTCGCGGATTAGCATTCTATTATCTCTACAAATCATTCCTACAAGACGGATTACTGGCTGATATTTATCTCGATTTTGACAAAAATATTGGCCAAGATATGGCTCATATTCGCCATGAAATCACCGATAGAGCCGAATTTGAGGCGATTAAGCAGTTCCTTCAAGATAAAGTCCGAAATGAACGCCTCGAAAATGGTTGTTTTCTCGATCAACCACCTCCTCAAAAAGTGGAAACTGAACAAATTGAATACGAGTACGAATATGTACTCGAGGAGGAAGAAGAAGACGCACCAGATGACTTCAAAAAAGATCCAGATTGGAAAGCTTAAAAATACGTTTATTGAGAGGACGTTTAATAAATACTCTCATACTAGGTTTTAAGTAAACCACACAATTAACAACTTTTTCTATATCTTTTTTGATATTAACGATACGGGACCTCCTTCCTAGCAGAGCGTTGAGAGGAATCCTGAGAGCAGCCCAGTGGAAGATCATTAATGAGAGTGGGGGATCATACCTGACATAGCGGGGCTGGGGTCACGGATGGGAAATATTTGACGCGGTTTTTGAACGAAGTGCAAAAATCGTGGCAAATATATAACTACTATAATTATAGTTCCCAATATAAAATGGTTGTCATCAAAATATCTTCATTCAAATTATAGAAAGATTTGAGAGAAATATTTGTGAACAATCCGACTTTTTGATATAAACTATTTCAAAATTTCTTTGATGTTAATCATTTCAAAATTTAACGGATTAAATCATTTCAAAAGAAAAACTGCTAAAGTGGGAAACATTTGTAGTTCATCAGTAGCCAAAAAAGTTGTTGCAGCTCTTGGTCAAAGTCTTTTAAACAAACTTGGTCTCAACTTTTCAATTGAAGAGTGGATAAAAGCTCACAATTCTGGCACAGTTGAAGAAAATACGACAGAACTTGAAACTTATTGTACCGATCTATCTAAATGTGACGTACTACCAACTAGTCTCAATAATGCGGCTCTCATATGCTGTAATATGTATACTCGCCCAGATTATTCTTTAGGTGTTGGACCAATGAATGATTCGATTACAGTTGCTTCTTATATGAAAAGCATTGGTTTTACTGTTTATTTTGCACATAATCCTACATCAGTAGATTTCTTAAAATATTACAAGCACTTTATTCAAAACACTCAGAAATATCTAGTTATATACTATACTTGCCATGGGGGTAGTATGAAAGATACAAATGCAGATGATGCTGATGATTTAGATGAAGCATTAGTATTTGATGATGCAATCCTTGTAGATGAAAAGCGCCTTGAAGCTCTTAAATCATCTAATAAGCCTAATAATTCCAAGATTATGTTCCTTACTGACTGCTGCCATAGTGGTTCATTTAAGATTTACAAAGTGGAAGCAATTTTCCACCAAACGTTATGTCTTTGTTTGCAGCAACATAAATGAGTTCATTTGCATACAACTCAATTATTAATTTTTTTTAATACAATGAGCAAATACATTAAACATAACGCTTGCTCACGTAATTTAAAACTTCCTCCAATTATTTAATATAGCAAGTTTTCATAAATTATAATAGATAATGTTTTATTTGATTCATCGCGGTTGGAAAATTGATATTTTTTTATAAACATTATCCGAACATCAAATTCCGAACATCAAATTCAGATGAAATTTTTATTCAATATAATTCTGAGAATAAAAAATATAAACTATTTAATTTTTTTAATAAAAGAATTAACCAACAATTATTCTACTATATATCTTAATATGAATTAATAAAATTCATTAATTTTTGAAGTTCACTTAAATTATTTTATTTTTATAAATAATTAATAATATCAAAAGCACTTATTATTTGTGATTTTTTGAAGTAAAGATGTTTTTATATAATTTTTTCGTTACAAAAAAATCAATAAAATTTATATTAAAAAATATATGATTTTTTTTTAACATTATTAATGATTTCTACCATAATTTTTATTTAAAATTGCATTTAAAATTACGATGAAAAAAATTGAATTGACATATCAAATTTTCAGAAAAATTTTCCACATCATTTTATGCTTTTTCTTGCGCATTTTCTTTGTTTAGTTGCTTCAAATTTCAACTGCGGCAGTACTAGTGAGCCTGAATTTACTGAAACTATGAATGTTAATGCGAAGTTAATTGAAAGTTGTAAAGATAGTAAAGATATGAAATTTAATGCCGGTACAATTGAATTTTCCCCTGGTACTTTTGATAGTTTTAAAAACCTCGAAATGGTTACCATTAAAGCAACTACAAAAGCTACTTTCTATAAAGCAAGTATCAGTAATCTGCCTTCTCTTTCATTTTTAACAATTGATGGAAATGCAGATACAACTCTTGTTCAATTCTTCGACAATGCTGCCACTAGCAATGCAAAATTAAGCTCATTAACAATGATTGCCAATAAATTAACTCTTGGCTATGAAGCTTTCCGTGACTGCTCTAGTTTAAGAGGTGTCCTTCTTAACGTCAAAGATCTCAACTTTGAGTCAAGTGCTTTTTGTAATTGCGGGTTAAAGGAAGAAAATATCCAAATTACAGATTATCCATCAGCTTCACGTTCAAAACACAAATGCTACCTCGGTTGCTGCGACAAAAATGACGATGGTGGCGGCAGCAGCAGCTCCAACAAAGATAGTGACTCTGGAGAAAGTGCCCGCATACTCGGCAACATCGCCATAGAAACA
>JAPFFF010000302.1:0-27224 GCA_039105265.1 Tritrichomonas musculus | reverse complement strand
TATTAAACGGCAGTTCTCGTTGCATTTGATGATTCAACTGCAGTTCTCGTTGAATCTGATGATTCAACTGCAGTTGTCGTTGCATCTGATGATTCAACTGCAGTTCTTGTTGCATCTTAATATTAAACGGCAGTTCTCGTTGCATTTGATGATTCAACTGCAGTTCTCGTTGAATCTGATGATTCAACTGCAGTTCTCGTTGAATCTGATGATTCAACTGCAGTTGTCGTTGCATCTGATGATTCAACTGCAGTTCTCGTTGAATCTGATGATTCAACTGCAGTTCTCGTTGCATCTGATGATTCAACTGCAGTTCTCGTTGCATCTGATGATTCAACTGCAGTTCTTGTTTCATCTTATTATTAAACTGCAGTTCTCGTTGAATCTTATTATTAAACTGCAGTTCTCGTTGAATCTGATGATTCAACTGCAGTTC
This sequence comes from Tritrichomonas musculus, assembly GCA_039105265.1. Classification (NCBI taxonomy): domain Eukaryota; phylum Parabasalia; order Tritrichomonadida; family Tritrichomonadidae; genus Tritrichomonas; species Tritrichomonas musculus. The sequence continues at coordinate 26,788 of JAPFFF010000302.1, read as the reverse complement.
TCGTTGAATCTGATGATTCAACTGCAGTTCTCGTTGCATCTGATGATTCAACTGCAGTTCTCGTTGCATCTGATGATTCAACTGCAGTTCTCGTTGAATCTGATGATTCAACTGCAGTTCTCGTTGAATCTGATGATTCAACTGCAGTTCTCGTTGCATCTGATGATTCAACTGCAGTTCTCGTTGCATCTGATGATTCAACTGCAGTTGTCGTTGCATCTGATGATTCAACTGCAGTTCTTGTTTCATCTTATTATTAAACTGCAGTTCTCGTTGCATCTGATGATTCAACTGCAGTTCTCGTTGCATCTGATGATTCAACTGCAGTTCTTGTTGCATCTGATGATTCAACTGCAGTTCTTGTTTCATCTGATGATTCAACTGCAGTTCTCGTTGAATCTTATTATTAAACTGCAGTTCTCGTTGCATCTGATGATTCAACTGCAGTTCTCGTTGCATCTGATGATTCAACTGCAGTTGTCGTTGCATCTGATGATTCAACTGCAGTTGTCGTTGCATCTGATGATTCAACTGCAGTTCTCGTTGAATCTGATGATTCAACTGCAGTTCTCGTTGAATCTGATGATTCAACTGCAGTTCTCGTTGCATCTGATGATTCAACTGCAGTTCTCGTTGCATCTGATGATTCAACTGCAGTTGTCGTTGAATCTGATGATTCAACTGCAGTTCTCGTTGCATCTGATGATTCAACTGCAGTTGTCGTTGCATCTGATGATTCAACTGCAGTTCTCGTTGCATCTGATGATTCAACTGCAGTTCTCGTTGCATCTGATGATTCAACTGCAGTTCTCGTTGCATCTGATGATTCAACTGCAGTTCTTGTTTCATCTGATGATTCAACTGCAGTTCTCGTTGCATCTGATGATTCAACTGCAGTTCTCGTTGAATCTGATGATTCAACTGAAGTTCTCGTTGAATCTGATGATTCAACTGCAGTTCTCGTTGCATCTGATGATTCAACTGCAGTTCTCGTTGAATCTGATGATTCAACTGCAGTTCTCGTTGCATCTGATGATTCAACTGCAGTTCTCGTTGCATCTGATGATTCAACTGCAGTTCTCGTTGCATCTGATTATTCAACTGCAGTTCTTGTTTCATCTTATTATTAAACTGCAGTTCTCGTTGAATCTTATTATTAAACTGCAGTTCTCGTTGAATCTGATGATTCAACTGCAGTTCTCGTTGCATCTGATGATTCAACTGCAGTTCTCGTTGAATCTGATGATTCAACTGCAGTTGTCGTTGAATCTGATGATTCAACTGCAGTTCTCGTTGCATCTGATTATTCAACTGCAGTTCTTGTTTCATCTTATTATTAAACTGCAGTTCTCGTTGAATCTTATTATTAAACTGCAGTTCTCGTTGAATCTGATGATTCAACTGCAGTTCTCGTTGCATCTGATGATTCAACTGCAGTTCTCTTTGAATCTGATGATTCAACTGCAGTTCTCGTTGAATCTGATGATTCAACTGCAGTTGTCGTTGAATCTGATGATTCAACTGCAGTTCTCGTTGAATCTGATGATTCAACTGCAGTTCTCGTTGAATCTGATGATTCAACTGCAGTTCTCGTTGAATCTGATGATTCAACTGCAGTTCTCGTTGAATCTGATGATTCAACTGTAGTTCTCGTTGCATCTGATGATTCAACTGCAGTTCTCGTTGCATCTGATGATTCAACTGCAGTTCTCGTTGAATCTGATGATTCAACTGCAGTTCTCGTTGAATCTGATGATTCAACTGCAGTTCTCGTTGAATCTGATGATTCAACTGCAGTTGTCGTTGCATCTGATGATTCAACTGCAGTTCTTGTTGCATCTTAATATTAAACGGCAGTTCTCGTTGCATTTGATGATTCAACTGCAGTTCTCGTTGAATCTGATGATTCAACTGCAGTTCTCGTTGAATCTGATGATTCAACTGCAGTTCTCGTTGCATCTGATGATTCAACTGCAGTTCTCGTTGCATCTGATGATTCAACTGCAGTTCTCGTTGCATCTGATGATTCAACTGCAGTTCTCGTTGCATCTGATGATTCAACTGCAGTTCTCGTTGCATCTGATGATTCAACTGCAGTTCTCGTTGCATCTGATGATTCAACTGCAGTTCTCGTTGCATCTGATGATTCAACTGCAGTTCTCGTTGCATCTGATGATTCAACTGCAGTTCTCGTTGCATCTGATGATTCAACTGCAGTTCTCGTTGCATCTGATGATTCAACTGCAGTTCTCGTTGAATCTGATGATTCAACTGCAGTTGTCGTTGCATCTGATGATTCAACTGCAGTTCTCGTTGAATCTGATGATTCAACTGCAGTTGTCGTTGAATCTGATGATTCAACTGCAGTTCTCGTTGAATCTGATGATTCAACTGTAGTTCTCGTTGCATCTGATGATTCAACTGCAGTTCTCGTTGAATCTGATGGTTCAACTGCAGTTCTCGTTGCATCTGATGATTCAACTGCAGTTCTCGTTGAATCTGATGATTCAACTGCAGTTCTCGTTGCATCTGATGATTCAACTGCAGTTCTCGTTGCATCTGATGATTCAACTGCAGTTCTCGTTGCATCTGATGATTCAACTGCAGTTCTCGTTGAATCTGATGATTCAACTGCAGTTCTCGTTGAATCTGATGATTCAACTGCAGTTCTCGTTGCATCTGATGATTCAACTGCAGTTCTTGTTGAATCTTATTATTAAACTGCAGTTCTCGTTGAATCTTATGATTAAACTGCAGTTCTCGTTGAATCTTATGATTAAACTGCAGTTCTTGTTGAATCTTATTATTAAACTGCAGTTCTCGTTGCATCTGATGATTCAACTGCAGTTCTCGTTGCATCTGATGATTCAACTGCAGTTCTCGTTGCATCTGATGATTCAACTGCAGTTCTCGTTGCATCTGATGATTCAACTGCAGTTCTCGTTGAATCTGATGATTCAACTGCAGTTCTTGTTGCATCTGATGATTCAACTGCAGTTCTCGTTGAATCTGATGATTCAACTGCAGTTCTCGTTGCATCTGATGATTCAACTGCAGTTCTCGTTGAATCTGATGATTCAACTGCAGTTGTCGTTGCATCTGATGATTCAACTGCAGTTGTCGTTGCATCTGATGATTCAACTGCAGTTCTCGTTGAATCTGATGATTCAACTGTAGTTCTCGTTGCATCTGATGATTCAACTGCAGTTCTCGTTGAATCTGATGATTCAACTGTAGTTCTCGTTGAATCTGATGATTCAACTGCAGTTCTCGTTGAATCTGATGATTCAACTGTAGTTCTCGTTGAATCTGATGGTTCAACTGCAGTTCTCGTTGAATCTGATGATTCAACTGCAGTTCTCGTTGAATCTGATGATTCAACTGCAGTTCTTGTTGCATCTGATGATTCAACTGCAGTTCTTGTTTCATCTGATGATTCAACTGCAGTTCTCGTTGAATCTTATTATTAAACTGCAGTTCTCGTTGCATCTGATGATTCAACTGCAGTTCTCGTTGCATCTGATGATTCAACTGCAGTTCTCGTTGCATCTGATGATTCAACTGCAGTTGTCGTTGCATCTGATGATTCAACTGCAGTTCTCGTTGAATCTGATGATTCAACTGCAGTTCTCGTTGAATCTGATGATTCAACTGCAGTTCTCGTTGAATCTGATGATTCAACTGCAGTTCTCGTTGCATCTGATGATTCAACTGCAGTTCTCGTTGCATCTGATGATTCAACTGCAGTTCTCGTTGAATCTGATGATTCAACTGCAGTTCTCGTTGCATCTGATGATTCAACTGCAGTTGTCGTTGCATCTGATGATTCAACTGCAGTTCTCGTTGCATCTGATGATTCAACTGCAGTTCTCGTTGCATCTGATGATTCAACTGCAGTTCTCGTTGCATCTGATGATTCAACTGCAGTTCTCGTTGCATCTGATGATTCAACTGCAGTTCTCGTTGAATCTGATGATTCAACTGCAGTTCTCGTTGCATCTGATGATTCAACTGCAGTTCTCGTTGCATCTGATGATTCAACTGCAGTTCTCGTTGCATCTGATGATTCAACTGCAGTTCTCGTTGAATCTGATGATTCAACTGCAGTTCTCGTTGAATCTGATGATTCAACTGCAGTTGTCGTTGCATCTGATGATTCAACTGCAGTTCTTGTTGCATCTTAATATTAAACGGCAGTTCTCGTTGCATTTGATGATTCAACTGCAGTTCTCGTTGAATCTGATGATTCAACTGCAGTTCTCGTTGAATCTGATGATTCAACTGCAGTTGTCGTTGCATCTGATGATTCAACTGCAGTTCTTGTTGCATCTTAATATTAAACGGCAGTTCTCGTTGCATTTGATGATTCAACTGCAGTTCTCGTTGAATCTGATGATTCAACTGCAGTTCTCGTTGAATCTGATGATTCAACTGCAGTTGTCGTTGCATCTGATGATTCAACTGCAGTTCTCGTTGAATCTGATGATTCAACTGCAGTTGTCGTTGCATCTGATGATTCAACTGCAGTTCTTGTTTAATCTTATTATTAAACTGCAGTTCTCGTTGAATCTTATTATTAAACTGCAGTTCTCGTTGAATCTGATGATTCAACTGCAGTTCTCGTTGCATCTGATGATTCAACTGCAGTTCTCGTTGAATCTGATGATTCAACTGCAGTTCTCGTTGCATCTGATGATTCAACTGCAGTTCTCGTTGCATCTGATGATTCAACTGCAGTTCTCGTTGCATCTGATGATTCAACTGCAGTTCTTGTTGAATCTGATGATTCAACTGCAGTTCTCGTTGAATCTGATGATTCAACTGCAGTTGTCGTTGCATCTGATGATTCAACTGCAGTTCTTGTTGCATCTTAATATTAAACGGCAGTTCTCGTTGCATTTGATGATTCAACTGCAGTTCTCGTTGAATCTGATGATTCAACTGCAGTTCTCGTTGAATCTGATGATTCAACTGCAGTTGTCGTTGCATCTGATGATTCAACTGCAGTTCTTGTTGCATCTTAATATTAAACGGCAGTTCTCGTTGCATTTGATGATTCAACTGCAGTTCTCGTTGAATCTGATGATTCAACTGCAGTTCTCGTTGAATCTGATGATTCAACTGCAGTTGTCGTTGCATCTGATGATTCAACTGCAGTTCTCGTTGAATCTGATGATTCAACTGCAGTTCTCGTTGCATCTGATGATTCAACTGCAGTTCTCGTTGCATCTGATGATTCAACTGCAGTTCTTGTTTCATCTTATTATTAAACTGCAGTTCTCGTTGAATCTTATTATTAAACTGCAGTTCTCGTTGAATCTGATGATTCAACTGCAGTTCTCGTTGAATCTGATGATTCAACTGCAGTTCTCGTTGCATCTGATGATTCAACTGCAGTTCTCGTTGCATCTGATGATTCAACTGCAGTTCTCGTTGCATCTGATGATTCAACTGCAGTTGTCGTTGCATCTGATGATTCAACTGCAGTTCTCGTTGAATCTGATGATTCAACTGCAGTTCTCGTTGCATCTGATGATTCAACTGCAGTTCTTGTTGCATCTTAATATTAAACGGCAGTTCTTGTTGCATCTGATGGTTCAACTGCAGTTCTCGTTGCATCTGATGATTCAACTGCAGTTCTCGTTGCATCTGATGATTCAACTGCAGTTCTTGTTGCATCTGATGATTCAACTGCAGTTCTTGTTTCATCTGATGATTCAACTGCAGTTCTCGTTGAATCTTATTATTAAACTGCAGTTCTCGTTGCATCTGATGATTCAACTGCAGTTCTCGTTGCATCTGATGATTCAACTGCAGTTGTCGTTGCATCTGATGATTCAACTGCAGTTGTCGTTGCATCTGATGATTCAACTGCAGTTCTCGTTGAATCTGATGATTCAACTGCAGTTCTCGTTGAATCTGATGATTCAACTGCAGTTCTCGTTGAATCTGATGATTCAACTGCAGTTCTCGTTGCATCTGATGATTCAACTGCAGTTCTCGTTGCATCTGATGATTCAACTGCAGTTGTCGTTGAATCTGATGATTCAACTGCAGTTCTCGTTGCATCTGATGATTCAACTGCAGTTGTCGTTGCATCTGATGATTCAACTGCAGTTCTCGTTGCATCTGATGATTCAACTGCAGTTCTCGTTGCATCTGATGATTCAACTGCAGTTCTCGTTGCATCTGATGATTCAACTGCAGTTCTTGTTTCATCTGATGATTCAACTGCAGTTCTCGTTGAATCTGATGATTCAACTGAAGTTCTCGTTGAATCTGATGATTCAACTGCAGTTCTCGTTGCATCTGATGATTCAACTGCAGTTCTCGTTGAATCTGATGATTCAACTGCAGTTCTCGTTGCATCTGATGATTCAACTGCAGTTCTCGTTGCATCTGATGATTCAACTGCAGTTCTCGTTGCATCTGATTATTCAACTGCAGTTCTTGTTTCATCTTATTATTAAACTGCAGTTCTCGTTGAATCTTATTATTAAACTGCAGTTCTCGTTGAATCTGATGATTCAACTGCAGTTCTCGTTGCATCTGATGATTCAACTGCAGTTCTCGTTGAATCTGATGATTCAACTGCAGTTGTCGTTGAATCTGATGATTCAACTGCAGTTCTCGTTGCATCTGATTATTCAACTGCAGTTCTTGTTTCATCTTATTATTAAACTGCAGTTCTCGTTGAATCTTATTATTAAACTGCAGTTCTCGTTGAATCTGATGATTCAACTGCAGTTCTCGTTGCATCTGATGATTCAACTGCAGTTCTCTTTGAATCTGATGATTCAACTGCAGTTCTCGTTGAATCTGATGATTCAACTGCAGTTGTCGTTGAATCTGATGATTCAACTGCAGTTCTCGTTGAATCTGATGATTCAACTGCAGTTCTCGTTGAATCTGATGATTCAACTGCAGTTCTCGTTGAATCTGATGATTCAACTGCAGTTCTCGTTGAATCTGATGATTCAACTGTAGTTCTCGTTGCATCTGATGATTCAACTGCAGTTCTCGTTGCATCTGATGATTCAACTGCAGTTCTCGTTGAATCTGATGATTCAACTGCAGTTCTCGTTGAATCTGATGATTCAACTGCAGTTCTCGTTGAATCTGATGATTCAACTGCAGTTGTCGTTGCATCTGATGATTCAACTGCAGTTCTTGTTGCATCTTAATATTAAACGGCAGTTCTCGTTGCATTTGATGATTCAACTGCAGTTCTCGTTGAATCTGATGATTCAACTGCAGTTCTCGTTGAATCTGATGATTCAACTGCAGTTGTCGTTGCATCTGATGATTCAACTGCAGTTCTCGTTGAATCTGATGATTCAACTGCAGTTCTCGTTGCATCTGATGATTCAACTGCAGTTCTCGTTGCATCTGATGATTCAACTGCAGTTCTTGTTTCATCTTATTATTAAACTGCAGTTCTCGTTGAATCTTATTATTAAACTGCAGTTCTCGTTGAATCTGATGATTCAACTGCAGTTCTCGTTGAATCTGATGATTCAACTGCAGTTCTCGTTGCATCTGATGATTCAACTGCAGTTCTCGTTGCATCTGATGATTCAACTGCAGTTGTCGTTGCATCTGATGATTCAACTGCAGTTCTCGTTGAATCTGATGATTCAACTGCAGTTCTCGTTGCATCTGATGATTCAACTGCAGTTCTTGTTGCATCTTAATATTAAACGGCAGTTCTTGTTGCATCTGATGGTTCAACTGCAGTTCTCGTTGCATCTGATGATTCAACTGCAGTTCTCGTTGCATCTGATGATTCAACTGCAGTTCTTGTTGCATCTGATGATTCAACTGCAGTTCTTGTTTCATCTGATGATTCAACTGCAGTTCTCGTTGAATCTTATTATTAAACTGCAGTTCTCGTTGCATCTGATGATTCAACTGCAGTTCTCGTTGCATCTGATGATTCAACTGCAGTTGTCGTTGCATCTGATGATTCAACTGCAGTTGTCGTTGCATCTGATGATTCAACTGCAGTTCTCGTTGAATCTGATGATTCAACTGCAGTTCTCGTTGAATCTGATGATTCAACTGCAGTTCTCGTTGAATCTGATGATTCAACTGCAGTTCTCGTTGCATCTGATGATTCAACTGCAGTTCTCGTTGCATCTGATGATTCAACTGCAGTTGTCGTTGAATCTGATGATTCAACTGCAGTTCTCGTTGCATCTGATGATTCAACTGCAGTTGTCGTTGCATCTGATGATTCAACTGCAGTTCTCGTTGCATCTGATGATTCAACTGCAGTTCTCGTTGCATCTGATGATTCAACTGCAGTTCTCGTTGCATCTGATGATTCAACTGCAGTTCTTGTTTCATCTGATGATTCAACTGCAGTTCTCGTTGCATCTGATGATTCAACTGCAGTTCTCGTTGAATCTGATGATTCAACTGAAGTTCTCGTTGAATCTGATGATTCAACTGCAGTTCTCGTTGCATCTGATGATTCAACTGCAGTTCTCGTTGAATCTGATGATTCAACTGCAGTTCTCGTTGCATCTGATGATTCAACTGCAGTTCTCGTTGCATCTGATGATTCAACTGCAGTTCTCGTTGCATCTGATTATTCAACTGCAGTTCTTGTTTCATCTTATTATTAAACTGCAGTTCTCGTTGAATCTTATTATTAAACTGCAGTTCTCGTTGAATCTGATGATTCAACTGCAGTTCTCGTTGCATCTGATGATTCAACTGCAGTTCTCGTTGAATCTGATGATTCAACTGCAGTTGTCGTTGAATCTGATGATTCAACTGCAGTTCTCGTTGCATCTGATTATTCAACTGCAGTTCTTGTTTCATCTTATTATTAAACTGCAGTTCTCGTTGAATCTTATTATTAAACTGCAGTTCTCGTTGAATCTGATGATTCAACTGCAGTTCTCGTTGCATCTGATGATTCAACTGCAGTTCTCTTTGAATCTGATGATTCAACTGCAGTTCTCGTTGAATCTGATGATTCAACTGCAGTTGTCGTTGAATCTGATGATTCAACTGCAGTTCTCGTTGAATCTGATGATTCAACTGCAGTTCTCGTTGAATCTGATGATTCAACTGCAGTTCTCGTTGAATCTGATGATTCAACTGCAGTTCTCGTTGAATCTGATGATTCAACTGTAGTTCTCGTTGCATCTGATGATTCAACTGCAGTTCTCGTTGCATCTGATGATTCAACTGCAGTTCTCGTTGCATCTGATGATTCAACTGCAGTTCTCGTTGAATCTGATGATTCAACTGCAGTTCTTGTTTCATCTTATTATTAAACTGCAGTTCTTGCTGCATCTGATGATTCAACTGCAGTTCTCGTTGCATCTGATGATTCAACTGCAGTTCTCGTTGCATCTGATGATTCAACTACAGTTCTCGTTGCATCTGATGATTCAACTGCAGTTCTTGTTTCATCTTATTATTAAACTGCAGTTCTCGCTGCATCTGATGATTCAACTGCAGTTCTCGTTGCATCTGATGATTCAACTGCAGTTCTCGTTGCATCTGATGATTCAACTGCAGTTCTCGTTGCATCTTATTATTAAACTGCAGTTCTCGTTGCATCTGATGATTCAACTGCAGTTCTCGTTGCATCTGATGATTCAACTGCAGTTCTCGTTGAATCTGATGATTCAACTGCAGTTCTCGTTGAATCTGATGATTCAACTGTAGTTCTCGTTGAATCTGATGATTCAACTGCAGTTCTCGTTGAATCTGATGGTTCAACTGCAGTTCTCGTTGAATCTGATGATTCAACTGCAGTTCTCGTTGCATCTTATTATTAAACTGCAGTTCTCGTTGCATCTTATTATTAAACTGCAGTTCTCGTTGCATCTGATGATTCAACTGCAGTTCTCGTTGCATCTGATGGTTCAACTGCAGTTCTCGTTGAATCTGATGATTCAACTGTAGTTCTCGTTGAATCTGATGATTCAACTGCAGTTCTCGTTGAATCTGATGGTTCAACTGCAGTTCTCGTTGAATCTGATGATTCAACTGCAGTTCTCGTTGAATCTGATGGTTCAACTGCAGTTCTCGTTGAATCTGATGGTTCAACTGCAGTTCTCGTTGAATCTGATGATTCAACTGTAGTTCTCGTTGCATCTGATGATTCAACTGCAGTTCTCGTTGCATCTGATGATTCAACTGCAGTTCTCGTTGAATCTGATGATTCAACTGCAGTTCTCGTTGAATCTGATGATTCAACTGCAGTTCTCGTTGCATCTGATGATTCAACTGCAGTTCTCGTTGCATCTGATGATTCAACTGCAGTTCTCGTTGCATCTGATGATTCAACTACAGTTCTCGTTGCATCTGATGATTCAACTGCAGTTCTTGTTTCATCTTATTATTAAACTGCAGTTCTCGCTGCATCTGATGATTCAACTGCAGTTCTCGTTGCATCTGATGATTCAACTGCAGTTCTCGTTGCATCTGATGATTCAACTGCAGTTCTCGTTGCATCTTATTATTAAACTGCAGTTCTCGTTGCATCTGATGATTCAACTGCAGTTCTCGTTGCATCTGATGATTCAACTGCAGTTCTCGTTGAATCTGATGATTCAACTGCAGTTCTCGTTGAATCTGATGATTCAACTGTAGTTCTCGTTGAATCTGATGATTCAACTGCAGTTCTCGTTGAATCTGATGGTTCAACTGCAGTTCTCGTTGAATCTGATGATTCAACTGCAGTTCTCGTTGCATCTTATTATTAAACTGCAGTTCTCGTTGCATCTTATTATTAAACTGCAGTTCTCGTTGCATCTGATGATTCAACTGCAGTTCTCGTTGCATCTGATGGTTCAACTGCAGTTCTCGTTGAATCTGATGATTCAACTGTAGTTCTCGTTGAATCTGATGATTCAACTGCAGTTCTCGTTGAATCTGATGGTTCAACTGCAGTTCTCGTTGAATCTGATGATTCAACTGCAGTTCTCGTTGAATCTGATGGTTCAACTGCAGTTCTCGTTGAATCTGATGGTTCAACTGCAGTTCTCGTTGAATCTGATGATTCAACTGTAGTTCTCGTTGCATCTGATGATTCAACTGCAGTTCTCGTTGCATCTGATGATTCAACTGCAGTTCTCGTTGAATCTGATGATTCAACTGCAGTTCTTGCTGCATCTGATGATTCAACTGCAGTTCTCGCTGCATCTGATGATTCAACTGCAGTTCTCGTTGCATCTGATGATTCAACTACAGTTCTCGTTGCATCTGATGATTCAACTGCAGTTCTCGTTGCATCTTATTATTAAACTGCAGTTCTCGTTGCATCTGATGATTCAACTGCAGTTCTCGTTGCATCTGATGATTCAACTGCAGTTCTCGTTGAATCTGATGATTCAACTGCAGTTCTCGTTGAATCTGATGATTCAACTGTAGTTCTCGTTGAATCTGATGATTCAACTGCAGTTCTCGTTGAATCTGATGGTTCAACTGCAGTTCTCGTTGAATCTGATGATTCAACTGCAGTTCTCGTTGCATCTTATTATTAAACTGCAGTTCTCGTTGCATCTTATTATTAAACTGCAGTTCTCGTTGCATCTGATGATTCAACTGCAGTTCTCGTTGCATCTGATGGTTCAACTGCAGTTCTCGTTGAATCTGATGATTCAACTGTAGTTCTCGTTGAATCTGATGATTCAACTGCAGTTCTCGTTGAATCTGATGGTTCAACTGCAGTTCTCGTTGAATCTGATGATTCAACTGCAGTTCTCGTTGAATCTGATGGTTCAACTGCAGTTCTCGTTGAATCTGATGGTTCAACTGCAGTTCTCGTTGAATCTGATGATTCAACTGTAGTTCTCGTTGCATCTGATGATTCAACTGCAGTTCTCGTTGCATCTGATGATTCAACTGCAGTTCTCGTTGAATCTGATGATTCAACTGCAGTTCTCGTTGAATCTGATGATTCAACTGCAGTTCTCGTTGCATCTGATGATTCAACTGCAGTTCTCGTTGCATCTGATGATTCAACTGCAGTTGTCGTTGCATCTGATGATTCAACTGCAGTTCTTGTTTCATCTTATTATTAAACTGCAGTTCTCGTTGCATCTGATGATTCAACTGCAGTTCTCGTTGCATCTGATGATTCAACTGCAGTTGTCGTTGCATCTGATGATTCAACTGCAGTTCTCGTTGCATCTGATGATTCAACTGCAGTTCTCGTTGCATCTGATGATTCAACTGCAGTTCTTGTTTCATCTTATTATTAAACTGCAGTTCTCGTTGCATCTGATGATTCAACTGCAGTTCTCGTTGCATCTGATGATTCAACTGCAGTTCTCGTTGAATCTGATGATTCAACTGCAGTTGTCGTTGCATCTGATGATTCAACTGCAGTTGTCGTTGCATCTGATGATTCAACTGCAGTTCTCGTTGAATCTGATGATTCAACTGTAGTTCTCGTTGCATCTGATGATTCAACTGCAGTTCTCGTTGAATCTGATGATTCAACTGTAGTTCTCGTTGAATCTGATGATTCAACTGCAGTTCTCGTTGAATCTGATGATTCAACTGTAGTTCTCGTTGAATCTGATGGTTCAACTGCAGTTCTCGTTGAATCTGATGATTCAACTGCAGTTCTCGTTGAATCTGATGATTCAACTGCAGTTGTCGTTGCATCTGATGATTCAACTGCAGTTCTCGTTGAATCTGATGATTCAACTGTAGTTCTCGTTGCATCTGATGATTCAACTGCAGTTCTCGTTGAATCTGATGATTCAACTGTAGTTCTCGTTGCATCTGATGATTCAACTGCAGTTCTCGTTGAATCTGATGATTCAACTGCAGTTCTCGTTGCATCTGATGATTCAACTGCAGTTCTCGTTGAATCTGATGATTCAACTGCAGTTCTCGTTGCATCTGATGATTCAACTGCAGTTCTCGTTGCATCTGATGATTCAACTGCAGTTCTCGTTGCATCTGATGATTCAACTGCAGTTCTCGTTGAATCTGATGATTCAACTGCAGTTCTCGTTGAATCTGATGATTCAACTGCAGTTCTCGTTGCATCTGATGATTCAACTGCAGTTCTTGTTGAATCTTATTATTAAACTGCAGTTCTCGTTGAATCTTATGATTAAACTGCAGTTCTCGTTGAATCTTATGATTAAACTGCAGTTCTCGTTGCATCTGATGATTCAACTGCAGTTCTCGTTGCATCTGATGATTCAACTGCAGTTCTCGTTGCATCTGATGATTCAACTGCAGTTCTCGTTGAATCTGATGATTCAACTGCAGTTCTCGTTGAATCTGATGATTCAACTGCAGTTCTTGTTGCATCTGATGATTCAACTGCAGTTCTCGTTGAATCTGATGATTCAACTGCAGTTCTCGTTGCATCTGATGATTCAACTGCAGTTCTCGTTGAATCTGATGATTCAACTGCAGTTGTCGTTGCATCTGATGATTCAACTGCAGTTGTCGTTGCATCTGATGATTCAACTGCAGTTCTCGTTGAATCTGATGATTCAACTGTAGTTCTCGTTGCATCTGATGATTCAACTGCAGTTCTCGTTGAATCTGATGATTCAACTGTAGTTCTCGTTGAATCTGATGATTCAACTGCAGTTCTCGTTGAATCTGATGATTCAACTGTAGTTCTCGTTGAATCTGATGGTTCAACTGCAGTTCTCGTTGAATCTGATGATTCAACTGCAGTTCTCGTTGAATCTGATGATTCAACTGCAGTTCTTGTTGCATCTGATGATTCAACTGCAGTTCTTGTTTCATCTGATGATTCAACTGCAGTTCTCGTTGAATCTTATTATTAAACTGCAGTTCTCGTTGCATCTGATGATTCAACTGCAGTTCTCGTTGCATCTGATGATTCAACTGCAGTTGTCGTTGCATCTGATGATTCAACTGCAGTTGTCGTTGCATCTGATGATTCAACTGCAGTTCTCGTTGAATCTGATGATTCAACTGCAGTTGTCGTTGCATCTGATGATTCAACTGCAGTTCTCGTTGCATCTGATGATTCAACTGCAGTTCTCGTTGCATCTGATGATTCAACTGCAGTTCTTGTTTCATCTTATTATTAAACTGCAGTTCTCGTTGCATCTGATGATTCAACTGCAGTTCTCGTTGCATCTGATGATTCAACTGCAGTTCTCGTTGAATCTGATGATTCAACTGCAGTTCTCGTTGCATCTGATGATTCAACTGCAGTTGTCGTTGCATCTGATGATTCAACTGCAGTTCTCGTTGAATCTGATGATTCAACTGTAGTTCTCGTTGCATCTGATGATTCAACTGCAGTTCTCGTTGAATCTGATGATTCAACTGTAGTTCTCGTTGAATCTGATGATTCAACTGCAGTTCTCGTTGAATCTGATGATTCAACTGTAGTTCTCGTTGAATCTGATGGTTCAACTGCAGTTCTCGTTGAATCTGATGATTCAACTGCAGTTCTCGTTGAATCTGATGATTCAACTGCAGTTCTTGTTGCATCTGATGATTCAACTGCAGTTCTCGTTGAATCTGATGATTCAACTGTAGTTCTCGTTGCATCTGATGATTCAACTGCAGTTCTCGTTGAATCTTATTATTAAACTGTAGTTCTCGTTGCATCTGATGATTCAACTGCAGTTCTCGTTGCATCTGATGATTCAACTGCAGTTCTCGTTGCATCTGATGATTCAACTGCAGTTGTCGTTGAATCTGATGATTCAACTGCAGTTCTCGTTGAATCTGATGATTCAACTGCAGTTCTCGTTGCATCTGATGATTCAACTGCAGTTCTTGTTGAATCTTATTATTAAACTGCAGTTCTCGTTGAATCTTATGATTAAACTGCAGTTCTCGTTGAATCTTATGATTAAACTGCAGTTCTTGTTGAATCTTATTATTAAACTGCAGTTCTCGTTGCATCTGATGATTCAACTGCAGTTCTCGTTGCATCTGATGATTCAACTGCAGTTCTCGTTGCATCTGATGATTCAACTGCAGTTCTCGTTGCATCTGATGATTCAACTGCAGTTCTCGTTGAATCTGATGATTCAACTGCAGTTCTTGTTGCATCTGATGATTCAACTGCAGTTCTCGTTGAATCTGATGATTCAACTGCAGTTCTCGTTGCATCTGATGATTCAACTGCAGTTCTCGTTGAATCTGATGATTCAACTGCAGTTGTCGTTGCATCTGATGATTCAACTGCAGTTGTCGTTGCATCTGATGATTCAACTGCAGTTCTCGTTGAATCTGATGATTCAACTGTAGTTCTCGTTGCATCTGATGATTCAACTGCAGTTCTCGTTGAATCTGATGATTCAACTGTAGTTCTCGTTGAATCTGATGATTCAACTGCAGTTCTCGTTGAATCTTATGATTAAACTGCAGTTCTTGTTGAATCTGATGGTTCAACTGCAGTTCTTGTTGCATCTGATGATTCAACTGCAGTTCTCGTTGAATCTTATTATTAAACTGTAGTTCTCGTTGCATCTGATGATTCAACTGCAGTTCTCGTTGAATCTGATGATTCAACTGCAGTTCTCGTTGCATCTGATGATTCAACTGCAGTTCTCGTTGAATCTGATGATTCAACTGCAGTTCTCGTTGAATCTGATGATTCAACTGCAGTTGTCGTTGCATCTGATGATTCAACTGCAGTTCTTGTTGAATCTTATTATTAAACTGCAGTTCTCGTTGAATCTTATGATTAAACTGCAGTTCTCGTTGAATCTTATGATTAAACTGCAGTTCTTGTTGAATCTTATTATTAAACTGCAGTTCTCGTTGCATCTGATGATTCAACTGCAGTTCTCGTTGCATCTGATGATTCAACTGCAGTTCTCGTTGCATCTGATGATTCAACTGCAGTTCTCGTTGCATCTGATGATTCAACTGCAGTTCTCGTTGAATCTGATGATTCAACTGCAGTTCTTGTTGCATCTGATGATTCAACTGCAGTTCTCGTTGAATCTGATGATTCAACTGCAGTTCTCGTTGCATCTGATGATTCAACTGCAGTTCTCGTTGAATCTGATGATTCAACTGCAGTTGTCGTTGCATCTGATGATTCAACTGCAGTTGTCGTTGCATCTGATGATTCAACTGCAGTTCTCGTTGAATCTGATGATTCAACTGTAGTTCTCGTTGCATCTGATGATTCAACTGCAGTTCTCGTTGAATCTGATGATTCAACTGTAGTTCTCGTTGAATCTGATGATTCAACTGCAGTTCTCGTTGAATCTGATGATTCAACTGTAGTTCTCGTTGAATCTGATGGTTCAACTGCAGTTCTCGTTGAATCTGATGATTCAACTGCAGTTCTCGTTGAATCTGATGATTCAACTGCAGTTCTTGTTGCATCTGATGATTCAACTGCAGTTCTTGTTTCATCTGATGATTCAACTGCAGTTCTCGTTGAATCTTATTATTAAACTGCAGTTCTCGTTGCATCTGATGATTCAACTGCAGTTCTCGTTGCATCTGATGATTCAACTGCAGTTGTCGTTGCATCTGATGATTCAACTGCAGTTGTCGTTGCATCTGATGATTCAACTGCAGTTCTCGTTGAATCTGATGATTCAACTGCAGTTCTCGTTGAATCTGATGATTCAACTGCAGTTCTCGTTGAATCTGATGATTCAACTGCAGTTCTCGTTGCATCTGATGATTCAACTGCAGTTCTCGTTGCATCTGATGATTCAACTGCAGTTCTCGTTGAATCTGATGATTCAACTGCAGTTCTCGTTGCATCTGATGATTCAACTGCAGTTGTCGTTGCATCTGATGATTCAACTGCAGTTCTCGTTGCATCTGATGATTCAACTGCAGTTCTCGTTGCATCTGATGATTCAACTGTAGTTCTCGTTGCATCTGATGATTCAACTGCAGTTCTCGTTGCATCTGATGATTCAACTGCAGTTCTCGTTGAATCTGATGATTCAACTGCAGTTCTCGTTGCATCTGATGATTCAACTGCAGTTCTCGTTGCATCTGATGATTCAACTGCAGTTCTCGTTGCATCTGATGATTCAACTGCAGTTCTCGTTGCATCTGATGATTCAACTGCAGTTCTCGTTGCATCTGATGATTCAACTGCAGTTCTCGTTGAATCTGATGATTCAACTGCAGTTGTCGTTGCATCTGATGATTCAACTGCAGTTCTTGTTGCATCTTAATATTAAACGGCAGTTCTCGTTGCATTTGATGATTCAACTGCAGTTCTCGTTGAATCTGATGATTCAACTGCAGTTCTCGTTGAATCTGATGATTCAACTGCAGTTGTCGTTGCATCTGATGATTCAACTGCAGTTCTCGTTGAATCTGATGATTCAACTGCAGTTCTCGTTGCATCTGATGATTCAACTGCAGTTCTCGTTGCATCTGATGATTCAACTGCAGTTGTCGTTGCATCTGATGATTCAACTGCAGTTCTTGTTTCATCTTTTATTAAACTGCAGTTCTCGTTGAATCTTATTATTAAACTGCAGTTCTCGTTGAATCTGATGATTCAACTGCAGTTCTCGTTGAATCTGATGATTCAACTGCAGTTCTCGTTGCATCTGATGATTCAACTGCAGTTCTCGTTGCATCTGATGATTCAACTGCAGTTCTCGTTGCATCTGATGATTCAACTGCAGTTGTCGTTGAATCTGATGATTCAACTGCAGTTCTCGTTGAATCTGATGATTCAACTGCAGTTCTCGTTGCATCTGATGATTCAACTGCAGTTTTTGTTGCATCTTAATATTAAACGGCAGTTCTTGTTGCATCTGATGGTTCAACTGCAGTTCTCGTTGCATCTGATGATTCAACTGCAGTTCTCGTTGCATCTGATGATTCAACTGCAGTTCTCGTTGCATCTGATGATTCAACTGCAGTTCTCGTTGCATCTGATGATTCAACTGCAGTTCTCGTTGCATCTGATGATTCAACTGCAGTTCTCGTTGCATCTGATGATTCAACTGCAGTTCTCGTTGCATCTGATGATTCAACTGCAGTTCTCGTTGCATCTGATGATTCAACTGCAGTTCTCGTTGCATCTGATGATTCAACTGCAGTTCTCGTTGCATCTGATGATTCAACTGCAGTTCTCGTTGAATCTTATTATTAAACTGCAGTTCTCGTTGCATCTGATGATTCAACTGCAGTTCTCGTTGCATCTGATGATTCAACTGCAGTTCTCGTTGAATCTGATGGTTCAACTGCAGTTCTCGTTGAATCTGATGATTCAACTGCAGTTCTCGTTGCATCTGATGATTCAACTGCAGTTCTCGTTGAATCTGATGATTCAACTGCAGTTCTCGTTGCATCTGATGATTCAACTGCAGTTCTCGTTGCATCTGATGATTCAACTGCAGTTCTCGTTGAATCTGATGGTTCAACTGCAGTTCTCGTTGAATCTGATGATTCAACTGCAGTTCTCGTTGAATCTGATGATTCAACTGCAGTTCTCGTTGAATCTGATGATTCAACTGTAGTTCTCGTTGCATCTGATGATTCAACTGCAGTTCTCGTTGCATCTGATGATTCAACTGCAGTTCTCGTTGAATCTGATGATTCAACTGCAGTTCTCGTTGAATCTGATGATTCAACTGCAGTTCTCGCTGCATCTGATGATTCAACTGCAGTTCTCGTTGCATCTGATGATTCAACTGCAGTTCTCGTTGCATCTGATGATTCAACTGCAGTTCTTGTTGCATCTTATTATTAAACTGCAGTTCTCGTTGCATCTGATGATTCAACTGCAGTTCTCGTTGCATCTGATGGTTCAACTGCAGTTCTCGTTGAATCTGATGATTCAACTGCAGTTCTCGTTGAATCTGATGATTCAACTGCAGTTCTCGTTGAATCTGATGGTTCAACTGCAGTTCTCGTTGAATCTGATGATTCAACTGCAGTTCTCGTTGAATCTGATGGTTCAACTGCAGTTCTCGTTGAATCTGATGGTTCAACTGCAGTTCTCGTTGAATCTGATGATTCAACTGTAGTTCTCGTTGCATCTGATGATTCAACTGCAGTTCTCGTTGCATCTGATGATTCAACTGCAGTTCTCGTTGAATCTGATGATTCAACTGCAGTTCTCGTTGAATCTGATGATTCAACTGCAGTTCTCGTTGCATCTGATGATTCAACTGCAGTTCTCGTTGCATCTGATGATTCAACTGCAGTTGTCGTTGCATCTGATGATTCAACTGCAGTTCTTGTTTCATCTTATTATTAAACTGCAGTTCTCGTTGCATCTGATGATTCAACTGCAGTTCTCGTTGCATCTGATGATTCAACTGCAGTTGTCGTTGCATCTGATGATTCAACTGCAGTTCTCGTTGCATCTGATGATTCAACTGCAGTTCTCGTTGCATCTGATGATTCAACTGCAGTTCTTGTTTCATCTTATTATTAAACTGCAGTTCTCGTTGCATCTGATGATTCAACTGCAGTTCTCGTTGCATCTGATGATTCAACTGCAGTTCTCGTTGAATCTGATGATTCAACTGCAGTTGTCGTTGCATCTGATGATTCAACTGCAGTTGTCGTTGCATCTGATGATTCAACTGCAGTTCTCGTTGAATCTGATGATTCAACTGTAGTTCTCGTTGCATCTGATGATTCAACTGCAGTTCTCGTTGAATCTGATGATTCAACTGTAGTTCTCGTTGAATCTGATGATTCAACTGCAGTTCTCGTTGAATCTGATGATTCAACTGTAGTTCTCGTTGAATCTGATGGTTCAACTGCAGTTCTCGTTGAATCTGATGATTCAACTGCAGTTCTCGTTGAATCTGATGATTCAACTGCAGTTGTCGTTGCATCTGATGATTCAACTGCAGTTCTCGTTGAATCTGATGATTCAACTGTAGTTCTCGTTGCATCTGATGATTCAACTGCAGTTCTCGTTGAATCTGATGATTCAACTGTAGTTCTCGTTGCATCTGATGATTCAACTGCAGTTCTCGTTGAATCTGATGATTCAACTGCAGTTCTCGTTGCATCTGATGATTCAACTGCAGTTCTCGTTGAATCTGATGATTCAACTGCAGTTCTCGTTGCATCTGATGATTCAACTGCAGTTCTCGTTGCATCTGATGATTCAACTGCAGTTCTCGTTGCATCTGATGATTCAACTGCAGTTCTCGTTGAATCTGATGATTCAACTGCAGTTCTCGTTGAATCTGATGATTCAACTGCAGTTCTCGTTGCATCTGATGATTCAACTGCAGTTCTTGTTGAATCTTATTATTAAACTGCAGTTCTCGTTGAATCTTATGATTAAACTGCAGTTCTCGTTGAATCTTATGATTAAACTGCAGTTCTTGTTGAATCTTATTATTAAACTGCAGTTCTCGTTGCATCTGATGATTCAACTGCAGTTCTCGTTGCATCTGATGATTCAACTGCAGTTCTCGTTGCATCTGATGATTCAACTGCAGTTCTCGTTGAATCTGATGATTCAACTGCAGTTCTCGTTGAATCTGATGATTCAACTGCAGTTCTTGTTGCATCTGATGATTCAACTGCAGTTCTCGTTGAATCTGATGATTCAACTGCAGTTCTCGTTGCATCTGATGATTCAACTGCAGTTCTCGTTGAATCTGATGATTCAACTGCAGTTGTCGTTGAATCTGATGATTCAACTGCAGTTCTCGTTGCATCTGATGATTCAACTGCAGTTCTCGTTGAATCTGATGATTCAACTGTAGTTCTCGTTGCATCTGATGATTCAACTGCAGTTCTCGTTGAATCTGATGATTCAACTGTAGTTCTCGTTGAATCTGATGATTCAACTGCAGTTCTCGTTGCATCTGATGATTCAACTGCAGTTGTCGTTGCATCTGATGATTCAACTGCAGTTGTCGTTGCATCTGATGATGCAGTTCTCGTTGAATCTGATGATTCAACTGCAGTTCTTGTTGCATCTGATGATTCAACTGCAGTTCTCGTTGCATCTGATGATTCAACTGCAGTTCTTGTTTCATCTTATTATTAAACTGCAGTTCTCGTTGCATCTGATGATTCAACTGCAGTTCTCGTTGCATCTGATGATTCAACTGCAGTTCTCGTTGAATCTGATGATTCAACTGCAGTTCTCGTTGCATCTGATGATTCAACTGCAGTTGTCGTTGCATCTGATGATTCAACTGCAGTTCTCGTTGAATCTGATGATTCAACTGTAGTTCTCGTTGCATCTGATGATTCAACTGCAGTTCTCGTTGAATCTGATGATTCAACTGTAGTTCTCGTTGAATCTGATGATTCAACTGCAGTTCTCGTTGAATCTGATGATTCAACTGTAGTTCTCGTTGAATCTGATGGTTCAACTGCAGTTCTCGTTGAATCTGATGATTCAACTGCAGTTCTCGTTGAATCTGATGATTCAACTGCAGTTCTTGTTGCATCTGATGATTCAACTGCAGTTCTCGTTGAATCTGATGATTCAACTGTAGTTCTCGTTGCATCTGATGATTCAACTGCAGTTCTCGTTGAATCTGATGATTCAACTGTAGTTCTCGTTGCATCTGATGATTCAACTGCAGTTCTCGTTGAATCTGATGGTTCAACTGCAGTTCTCGTTGCATCTGATTATTCAACTGCAGTTCTTGTTTCATCTTATTATTAAACTGCAGTTCTCGTTGAATCTTATTATTAAACTGTAGTTCTCGTTGCATCTGATGATTCAACTGCAGTTCTCGTTGCATCTGATGATTCAACTGCAGTTCTCGTTGCATCTGATGATTCAACTGCAGTTCTCGTTGAATCTGATGATTCAACTGCAGTTCTCGTTGAATCTGATGATTCAACTGCAGTTCTCGTTGCATCTGATGATTCAACTGCAGTTCTTGTTGAATCTTATTATTAAACTGCAGTTCTCGTTGAATCTTATGATTAAACTGCAGTTCTCGTTGAATCTTATGATTAAACTGCAGTTCTTGTTGAATCTTATTATTAAACTGCAGTTCTCGTTGCATCTGATGATTCAACTGCAGTTCTCGTTGCATCTGATGATTCAACTGCAGTTCTCGTTGCATCTGATGATTCAACTGCAGTTCTCGTTGCATCTGATGATTCAACTGCAGTTCTCGTTGAATCTGATGATTCAACTGCAGTTCTTGTTGCATCTGATGATTCAACTGCAGTTCTCGTTGAATCTGATGATTCAACTGCAGTTCTCGTTGCATCTGATGATTCAACTGCAGTTCTCGTTGAATCTGATGATTCAACTGCAGTTGTCGTTGCATCTGATGATTCAACTGCAGTTGTCGTTGCATCTGATGATTCAACTGCAGTTCTCGTTGAATCTGATGATTCAACTGTAGTTCTCGTTGCATCTGATGATTCAACTGCAGTTCTGGTTGAATCTGATGATTCAACTGTAGTTCTCGTTGAATCTGATGATTCAACTGCAGTTCTCGTTGAATCTTATGATTAAACTGCAGTTCTTGTTGAATCTGATGGTTCAACTGCAGTTCTTGTTGCATCTGATGATTCAACTGCAGTTCTCGTTGAATCTTATTATTAAACTGTAGTTCTCGTTGCATCTGATGATTCAACTGCAGTTCTCGTTGCATCTGATGATTCAACTGCAGTTCTCGTTGCATCTGATGATTCAACTGCAGTTCTCGTTGAATCTGATGATTCAACTGCAGTTCTCGTTGAATCTGATGATTCAACTGCAGTTGTCGTTGCATCTGATGATTCAACTGCAGTTCTTGTTGAATCTTATTATTAAACTGCAGTTCTCGTTGAATCTTATGATTAAACTGCAGTTCTCGTTGAATCTTATGATTAAACTGCAGTTCTTGTTGAATCTTATTATTAAACTGCAGTTCTCGTTGCATCTGATGATTCAACTGCAGTTCTCGTTGCATCTGATGATTCAACTGCAGTTCTCGTTGCATCTGATGATTCAACTGCAGTTCTCGTTGCATCTGATGATTCAACTGCAGTTCTCGTTGAATCTGATGATTCAACTGCAGTTCTTGTTGCATCTGATGATTCAACTGCAGTTCTCGTTGCATCTGATGATTCAACTGCAGTTCTCGTTGCATCTGATGATTCAACTGCAGTTCTCGTTGAATCTGATGATTCAACTGCAGTTGTCGTTGCATCTGATGATTCAACTGCAGTTGTCGTTGCATCTGATGATTCAACTGCAGTTCTCGTTGAATCTGATGATTCAACTGTAGTTCTCGTTGCATCTGATGATTCAACTGCAGTTCTCGTTGAATCTGATGATTCAACTGTAGTTCTCGTTGAATCTGATGATTCAACTGCAGTTCTCGTTGAATCTGATGATTCAACTGTAGTTCTCGTTGAATCTGATGGTTCAACTGCAGTTCTCGTTGAATCTGATGATTCAACTGCAGTTCTCGTTGAATCTGATGATTCAACTGCAGTTCTTGTTGCATCTGATGATTCAACTGCAGTTCTTGTTTCATCTGATGATTCAACTGCAGTTCTCGTTGAATCTTATTATTAAACTGCAGTTCTCGTTGCATCTGATGATTCAACTGCAGTTCTCGTTGCATCTGATGATTCAACTGCAGTTGTCGTTGCATCTGATGATTCAACTGCAGTTCTCGTTGCATCTGATGATTCAACTGCAGTTCTCGTTGAATCTGATGATTCAACTGCAGTTCTCGTTGCATCTGATGATTCAACTGCAGTTCTCGTTGAATCTGATGATTCAACTGCAGTTCTCGTTGCATCTGATGATTCAACTGCAGTTCTCGTTGCATCTGATGATTCAACTGCAGTTCTCGTTGAATCTGATGATTCAACTGCAGTTCTCGTTGCATCTGATGATTCAACTGCAGTTGTCGTTGCATCTGATGATTCAACTGCAGTTCTCGTTGCATCTGATGATTCAACTGCAGTTCTCGTTGCATCTGATGATTCAACTGCAGTTCTCGTTGCATCTGATGATTCAACTGCAGTTCTCGTTGCATCTGATGATTCAACTGCAGTTCTCGTTGAATCTGATGATTCAACTGCAGTTCTCGTTGCATCTGATGATTCAACTGCAGTTCTCGTTGCATCTGATGATTCAACTGCAGTTCTCGTTGCATCTGATGATTCAACTGCAGTTCTCGTTGCATCTGATGATTCAACTGCAGTTCTCGTTGAATCTGATGATTCAACTGCAGTTGTCGTTGCATCTGATGATTCAACTGCAGTTCTTGTTGCATCTTAATATTAAACGGCAGTTCTCGTTGCATTTGATGATTCAACTGCAGTTCTCGTTGAATCTGATGATTCAACTGCAGTTCTCGTTGAATCTGATGATTCAACTGCAGTTGTCGTTGCATCTGATGATTCAACTGCAGTTCTTGTTGCATCTTAATATTAAACGGCAGTTCTCGTTGCATTTGATGATTCAACTGCAGTTCTCGTTGAATCTGATGATTCAACTGCAGTTCTCGTTGAATCTGATGATTCAACTGCAGTTGTCGTTGCATCTGATGATTCAACTGCAGTTCTCGTTGAATCTGATGATTCAACTGCAGTTCTCGTTGCATCTGATGATTCAACTGCAGTTCTCGTTGCATCTGATGATTCAACTGCAGTTGTCGTTGCATCTGATGATTCAACTGCAGTTCTTGTTTCATCTTATTATTAAACTGCAGTTCTCGTTGAATCTTATTATTAAACTGCAGTTCTCGTTGAATCTGATGATTCAACTGCAGTTCTCGTTGAATCTGATGATTCAACTGCAGTTCTCGTTGCATCTGATGATTCAACTGCAGTTCTCGTTGCATCTGATGATTCAACTGCAGTTCTCGTTGCATCTGATGATTCAACTGCAGTTGTCGTTGAATCTGATGATTCAACTGCAGTTCTCGTTGAATCTGATGATTCAACTGCAGTTCTCGTTGCATCTGATGATTCAACTGCAGTTCTTGTTGCATCTTAATATTAAACGGCAGTTCTTGTTGCATCTGATGATTCAACTGCAGTTCTCGTTGCATCTGATGATTCAACTGCAGTTCTCGTTGCATCTGATGATTCAACTGCAGTTCTCGTTGCATCTGATGATTCAACTGCAGTTCTCGTTGCATCTGATGATTCAACTGCAGTTCTCGTTGCATCTGATGATTCAACTGCAGTTCTCGTTGCATCTGATGATTCAACTGCAGTTCTCGTTGAATCTGATGATTCAACTGCAGTTCTCGTTGCATCTGATGATTCAACTGCAGTTCTCGTTGCATCTGATGATTCAACTGCAGTTGTCGTTGCATCTGATGATTCAACTGCAGTTCTCGTTGAATCTGATGATTCAACTGCAGTTCTCGTTGCATCTGATGATTCAACTGCAGTTCTCGTTGCATCTGATGATTCAACTGCAGTTGTCGTTGCATCTGATGATTCAACTGCAGTTCTCGTTGAATCTGATGGTTCAACTGCAGTTCTCGTTGAATCTGATGATTCAACTGCAGTTCTTATTTCATCTGATGATTCAACTGCAGTTCTCGTTGCATCTGATGATTCAACTGCAGTTCTCGTTGAATCTGATGATTCAACTGCAGTTGTCGTTGCATCTGATGATTCAACTGCAGTTCTCGTTGCATCTGATGATTCAACTGCAGTTCTCGTTGCATCTGATGATTCAACTGCAGTTCTCGTTGCATCTGATGATTCAACTGCAGTTCTCGTTGCATCTGATGATTCAACTGCAGTTCTCGTTGAATCTGATGATTCAACTGCAGTTCTCGTTGCATCTGATGATTCAACTGCAGTTCTCGTTGCATCTGATGATTCAACTGCAGTTGTCGTTGCATCTGATGATTCAACTGCAGTTCTCGTTGAATCTGATGATTCAACTGCAGTTGTCGTTGCATCTGATGATTCAACTGCAGTTCTTGTTGCATCTTAATATTAAACGGCAGTTCTCGTTGCATCTGATGATTCAACTGCAGTTCTCGTTGCATCTGATGATTCAACTGCAGTTCTCGTTGCATCTGATGATTCAACTGCAGTTCTCGTTGCATCTGATGATTCAACTGCAGTTCTCGTTGAATCTGATGATTCAACTGCAGTTCTCGTTGCATCTGATGATTCAACTGCAGTTCTCGTTGCATCTGATGATTCAACTGCAGTTCTCGTTGCATCTGATGATTCAACTGCAGTTCTCGTTGAATCTGATGATTCAACTGCAGTTGTCGTTGCATCTGATGATTCAACTGCAGTTCTTGTTGCATCTTAATATTAAACGGCAGTTCTCGTTGCATTTGATGATTCAACTGCAGTTCTCGTTGAATCTGATGATTCAACTGCAGTTCTCGTTGAATCTGATGATTCAACTGCAGTTGTCGTTGCATCTGATGATTCAACTGCAGTTCTTGTTGCATCTTAATATTAAACGGCAGTTCTCGTTGCATTTGATGATTCAACTGCAGTTCTCGTTGAATCTGATGATTCAACTGCAGTTGTCGTTGCATCTGATGATTCAACTGCAGTTCTCGTTGAATCTGATGATTCAACTGCAGTTCTCGTTGCATCTGATGATTCAACTGCAGTTCTCGTTGCATCTGATGATTCAACTGCAGTTGTCGTTGCATCTGATGATTCAACTGCAGTTCTTGTTTCATCTTATTATTAAACTGCAGTTCTCGTTGAATCTTATTATTAAACTGCAGTTCTCGTTGAATCTGATGATTCAACTGCAGTTCTCGTTGAATCTGATGATTCAACTGCAGTTCTCGTTGCATCTGATGATTCAACTGCAGTTCTCGTTGCATCTGATGATTCAACTGCAGTTGTCGTTGCATCTGATGATTCAACTGCAGTTCTCGTTGCATCTGATGATTCAACTGCAGTTCTCGTT
>JAPFFF010000301.1:0-27235 GCA_039105265.1 Tritrichomonas musculus | reverse complement strand
TCAATGTTTGTCTGTTGTTGGCATCGATGTTTATCTGTTGTCAGCATCGATGTTTGAATGTTGTTAGCATCAATGTTTATCTGTTGTTCGCATTGATGTTTATCTGTTGTTAGCATCGATGTTTATCTGTTGTTAGCATCGATGTTTTTCTGTTGTCAGCATCGATGTTTGAATGTTGTTAGCATCGATGTTTTTATGTTGTTAGCATCGATGTTTTTCTGTTGTTAGCATCGATGTTTATCTGTTTTAGTATCGATGTTTGTATGTTGTTAGCATCGATGTTTATCTGTTGTTAGCATCGATGTTTGTCTGTTGTAAGCATCGATGTTTGTCTGTTGTAAGCATCGATGTTTATCTGTTGTTAGCATCGATGTTTATCTGTTGTTAGCATCGATGTTTATCTGTTGTTAGCATCGATGTTTGTCTGTTGTAAGCATCGATGTTTGTCTGTTGTAAGCATCGATGTTTATCTGTTGTTAGCATCGATGTTTATCTGTTGTTAGCATCGATGTTTATCTGTTGTTAGTATCGATGTTTGTATGTTGTTAGCATCGATGTTTATCTGTTGTTAGCATCGATGTTTGTCTGTTGTAAGCATCGATGTTTATCTGTTGTTAGCATCGATGTTTATCTGTTGTTAGCATCGATGTTTATCTGTTGTTAGCATAGATGTTTTTCTGTTGTCAGCATCGATGTTTGAATGTTGTTAGCATCGATGTTTTTATGTTGTTAGCATCGATGTTTTTCTGTTGTTAGCATTGATGTTTGAATGTTGTTAGCATCGATGTTTGTATGTTGTCAGCATCGATGTTTGCATGTTGTTAGCATCAATGTTTATCTGTTGTTAGTATCGATGTTTGTATGTTGTTAGCATCGATGTTTATCTGTTGTTAGCATCGATGTTTGTCTGTTGTAAGCATCGATGTTTATCTGTTGTTAGCATCGATGTTTATCTGTTGTTAGCATCGATGTTTATCTGTTGTTAGTATCGATGTTTGTATGTTGTTAGCATCGATGTTTATCTGTTGTTAGCATCGATGTTTGTCTGTTGTAAGCATCGATGTTTATCTGTTGTTAGCATCGATGTTTATCTGTTGTTAGCATCGATGTTTATCTGTTGTTAGCATAGATGTTTTTCTGTTGTCAGCATCGATGTTTGAATGTTGTTAGCATCGATGTTTTTATGTTGTTAGCATCGATGTTTTTCTGTTGTTAGCATTGATGTTTGAATGTTGTTAGCATCGATGTTTGTATGTTGTCAGCATCGATGTTTGCATGTTGTTAGCATCAATGTTTATCTGTTGTTAGTATCGATGTTTGTATGTTGTTAGCATCGATGTTTATCTGTTGTTAGCATCGATGTTTGTCTGTTGTAAGCATCGATGTTTATCTGTTGTTAGTATCGATGTTTGAATGTTGTTAGCATAGATGTTTTTCTGTTGTCAGCATCGATGTTTGAATGTTGTTAGCATCGATGTTTGCATGTTGTTAGCATCAATGTTTATCTGTTGTTAGCATCGATGTTTGTATGTTGTTAGCATCGATGTTTATCTGTTGTTAGCATCGATGTTTATCTGTTGTAAGCATCGATGTTTATCTGTTGTTAGTATCGATGTTTGAATGTTGTTAGCATAGATGTTTTTCTGTTGTCAGCATCGATGTTTGAATGTTGTTAGCATCGATGTTTGTATGTTGTTAGCATCGATGTTTTTCTGTTGTTAGCATTGATGTTTGAATGTTGTTAGCATCGATGTTTGTATGTTGTCAGCATCGATGTTTGCATGTTGTTAGCATCAATGTTTATCTGTTGTTAGTATCGATGTTTGTATGTTGTTAGCATCGATGTTTATCTGTTGTTAGCATCGATGTTTGTCTGTTGTAAGCATCGATGTTTGTCTGTTGTAAGCATCGATGTTTATCTGTTGTTAGCATCGATGTTTATCTGTTGTTAGCATCGATGTTTATCTGTTGTTAGCATCGATGTTTGTCTGTTGTAAGCATCGATGTTTATCTGTTGTTAGCATCGATGTTTATCTGTTGTAAGCATCGATGTTTATCTGTTGTTAGTATCGATGTTTGAATGTTGTTAGCATAGATGTTTTTCTGTTGTCAGCATCGATGTTTGAATGTTGTTAGCATCGATGTTTGTATGTTGTTAGCATCGATGTTTTTCTGTTGTTAGCATTGATGTTTGAATGTTGTTAGCATCGATGTTTGTATGTTGTCAGCATCGATGTTTGCATGTTGTTAGCATCAATGTTTATCTGTTGTTAGTATCGATGTTTGTATGTTGTTAGCATCGATGTTTATCTGTTGTTAGCATCGATGTTTGTCTGTTGTAAGCATCGATGTTTGTCTGTTGTAAGCATCGATGTTTATCTGTTGTTAGCATCGATGTTTATCTGTTGTTAGCATCGATGTTTATCTGTTGTTAGCATCGATGTTTGTCTGTTGTAAGCATCGATGTTTGTCTGTTGTAAGCATCGATGTTTATCTGTTGTTAGCATCGATGTTTGTCTGTTGTAAGCATCGATGTTTGTCTGTTGTAAGCATCGATGTTTATCTGTTGTTAGCATCGATGTTTATCTGTTGTTAGCATCGATGTTTATCTGTTGTTAGCATCGATGTTTGTCTGTTGTAAGCATCGATGTTTGTCAATATTTAAGATAATATTATCTGGCGGTAGGATTATCTGGTTGTGGAATTTTGATCAACTAAAGTATAGTTAGTCTTTTCTGAAGAACCTTCAAAAAGTGGAAATCATTCAGAAAAAATAATCTAAATAAAATAATTGAAAAAAAAAAAACAAATCTTTTTATATTTTTACATAATTTTTAGACTACATACCGCCTAGCGGACGTCGAGCGAGGCTGAACGAAGCGAAGCCGAGTCGAGATCCCGCGGCTGGCGGTAAGAATCGGTAAAAATTTTTGTAACATAAAAAGATTATTTTATTATTTTTTTTATTTGATTATTTTTTCAGAATGATTTCCACTTTTTGAAGGTTCTTCAGAAAAGAATAACTATATTTGAGTTGATCCTGGAATTTATCTGGCTATGAGATTAAACTATTTTATTTCTTTTTGATAAATTAATTAAAAAAAAAAAAAAAATAAAATAAAATAAAAAAAAAAAAAAAAAATAAAAAAATTAAATTCTATGAGCTTTATGAAAAAAATAACTGAAAATTTTTTTTATTAAAATATCTTAATCAAAAAGAAATAAAATAGTTTACAATTATTATTACAAATGCAAATAATAATATACTTAAATTAATTATTATCCAAAATATTTTAAAACAATATGATGGCTGGATAAGTTCAGGTCTTATTTTTTTGGGGTTTTGTTTTATTATATTAAGATAAAAAGTGACAAAATAGCTTGTATGCATTTTTTTAAAAAAACTGCTGATTAAAAGTTCATTCCCAATATAAATATAATGTAATTTATCACTATTATATTTTTATTTATTTAATATAAATTCGGAGCTCTATAACAAGATATTAAAGATTCTTATTTATCGTTTTTTCATTTTCAAATTTTTTGAATTGCTAAAAATTTATGATAAAAAAAAGAAACTTCTCAGAACTTTTTTAAAAAAACTGCTGATTAAAAGTTCATTCCCAATATAAATATAATGTAATTTATCACTATTATATATTTATTTATTTAATATAAATTCGGAGCTCTATAACAAGATATTAAATGATTTTAAATTTCTTTCAATATTTAAATAACTATTGAAAAATTATAAATCTTAATTTGGTCAACTTTTATTAATTAAATGCTTTTTTATATTATTATATATATAAAAATAAAATAAAAAAAATTATTTTATAAATAAAAATTTTAAATAATTTAACGAATTTTGATCGTCCTCCCACACATATGAATATATCAAATTTAAATAAGCAATATTTTAATATTTTATTTTATTAATAATTTATATTAAATATAATATATTAGTAAATATTAATTTATAATGATATATCCAGTTTTCATTAAGATAATGTTTAATTAATAAATAATGTAAAAAATAGAAA
Source organism: Tritrichomonas musculus (assembly GCA_039105265.1). Classification (NCBI taxonomy): domain Eukaryota; phylum Parabasalia; order Tritrichomonadida; family Tritrichomonadidae; genus Tritrichomonas; species Tritrichomonas musculus. The sequence continues at coordinate 23,192 of JAPFFF010000301.1, read as the reverse complement.
ATAAATATGTATATCACAGTTAACAATATATAATTTTAGCTTATTTTGATGCAATTAGATTTTATGTGTTATAATATGTTAAGTATTAAAAAATAAAATGAAAATATTTTTTACTATAAAAATATTTTTTTTTCCTCCTATTCCTTTTATTGAATTATATTCTAATTAAACGAATCTATACATTTATTACATTAGTTTGTTAATGCTATTTAAATAAAAAAAAAGAAGAATTTATTCTCAATTATTTCATTTGATAATATGAATTATAATTCTTAATATACATTTTATAGATTATTTTCTCAATTATTTAAACATAATTATCTCAATATATTATTAATATTATAAAATAAATAAATATATATATAAATGAATATAAATATATTAAGATTTAAAATAGGTCACTAAATAATAAATAATGCTAATACTAGCAATTACATCAATTTTTATGAGTCCTGACCCCTCTTCTGGATCTCTATCTAAAATCACAAAATTGAATAATTAGGCAAATGATTTATTTGAAAAAATTGAATTCATTCAAATTTGGCATCTGGATCTCTATCTAAAATCACAAAATTGAATAATTAGGCAAATGATTTATTTGAAAAAATTGAATTCATTCAAATTTGGCATCTGGATCTCTATCTAAAATCACAAAATTGAATAATTAGGCAAATCACAATTGGTACTTTTCTTTAGATATTCAATATTGAATATTGAGATAAAATCATTATTTTAATAAAAGTCATGAGTTCTCAGGAACACTTGGACATGATGAAGGACATCCAAGAAAGCATTCTGAATTTTCTTGAAGAAGAAGCTAAATCAGAAGAAAACTTACTAATCCTCGAAGACAAATTTGATAATTCAAAAATAAATGGTAACCAATATGATCTTTTGTCATTACTACACTTAATTTCCAAAATTGTGAATAATTTCCATCGTTTTTCCAATTTTTTCAGCAAAATCGAAAGAATTTTACTCTTTTTCAAAGAAGGTATCAAAAAATATTTTTCAAATTCAGAAATATTCAATATTTTTAAGAGCAACAAAAGGATTCTTTTATTTCTCATTGAACAGCAAATAATGGTTTTTGATGAGTATATAGTAAGAAAAATTACGAAGACAGAAAAATACATAGAAGCCAAATATCCACAGTATTTTCAGCCAGAAATTCAGCTATTTATCAAAGAAAAGTGGTTCCCAAAACATGAAAACAACAACAAACAAAAAGAAGAAAATGGATGGGTTGAAGAGATAAAGAAAGAATTGCTCGAAAATTTTTATGAAAAACGAAAAGAAGGAGAAAATGACAGCCAAGTCAGTGAATTGATTCGAAAAGACATGATTACAGAATTTATTGCATACGTTACTCGAAATTGTGTCTCAGTTAACTCAAAAATTCAACCATCAATTTATGAAACAAATTCATTTTTACTTAAAAAGCTAAAAAAATCATATCGAAATCGCAAAGATGAAGAATTTTCATTGATTGAATATGCTGTCTTTTTTGGCTCAATTCAAATATTTAATTACTTGCGACTTGAAGGTGTAGAATTAACACCATCGTTGTGGTCTTTGGCCATTCATGGTCGAAATTCAGAAATGATTCACTTTCTGGAAGACAATCATGTTGAATTAGAGGATAAGTCATACAAACAAGTCTTTTATGAATCAATCAAATGCCACCACAACGACATTGCAAATTACTTCATAAACAACTTCATACAAAGCAATGAAGAAAATTCACAGGATGCATTCAACCAATGTCTCAAATATTATAATTTCGCCTTTTTGAAAAGTAAATTCATTAGTGAATCTTCAATTTGCAACTTATGCAAGTACGATTATTGTGCATTTGTTGATGACCTTTTGAAAGACAAAGATATAGATGTAAACAAAAAAGAAATTTTCAATATTCAGTTAATACAATTTCAAATGATAGTCATTTAATTACGTCAAAATCATATCTTTCAATGGAATTCAAAATCATATCTTTCAATGTAATTCAAAATCATATCTTTCAATGGAATTCAAAATCATATCTTTCAATGGAATTCAAAATCATATCTTTCAATGGAATTCAAAATCATATCTTTCAATGAAATTCAAAATCATATCTTTCAATGGAATTCAAAATCATATCTTTCAATGGAATTCAAAATCATATCTTTCAATGAAATTCAAAATCATATCTTTCAATGGAATTCAAAATCATATCTTTCAATGAAATTCAAAATCATATCTTTCAATGAAATTCAAAATCATATCTTTCAATGGAATTCAAAATCATATCTTTCAATGGAATTCAAAATCATATCTTTCAATGAAATTCAAAATCATATCTTTCAATGAAATTCAAAATCATATCTTTCAATGGAATTCAAAATCATATCTTTCAATGGAATTCAAAATCATATCTTTCAATGGAATTCAAAATCATATCTTTCAATGAAATTCAAAATCATATCTTTCAATAACATTCAAAATCATATCTTCGAATGAAATTTTGATATAATAATAATTTATAAGACAGCATTATATTTGGCAGTTGAAAAAGAAAACATTGAAATTGTGAAACTTTTATTAAGTAATGACAAACTTGATATCAATGTTCTTAATATTTTCTTTAATTTTTTATAAAATTTCAAATCATATCTTTCAATGGAATTCAAAATCATATCTTTCAATGTAATTCAAAATCATATCTTTCAATAGAATTCAAAATCATATCTTTCAATTTCATTCAAAATCATATCTTTCAATGGAATTCAAAATCATATCTTTCAATTTCATTCAAAATCATATCTTTCAATGTAATTCAAAATCATATCTTTCAATAACATTCAAAATCATATCTTTCAATGGAATTCAAAATCATATCTTTCAATCTAATTCAAAATCATATCTTTCAATTGGATTCAAAATCATATCTTTCAATGAAATTCAAAATCATATCTTTCAATGGAATTCAAAATCATATCTTTAAATTTCATTCAAAATCATATCTTTCAATAGAATTCAAAATCATATCTTTCAATGGAATTCAAAATCATATCTTTCAATTGGATTCAAAATCATATCTTTCAATGAAATTCAAAATCATATCTTTCAATGGAATTCAAAATCATATCTTTAAATTTCATTCAAAATCATATCTTCGAATGAAATTTTGATATAATAATAATTTATAAGACAGCATTATATTTGGCAGTTGAAAAAGAAAACATTGAAATTGTGAAACTTTTATTAAGTAATGACAAACTTGATATCAATGTTCTTAATATTTTCTTTAATTTTTTATAAAATTTCAAATCATATCTTTCAATGTAATTCAAAATCATATCTTTCAATGTAATTCAAAATCATATCTTTCAATTTCATTCAAAATCATATCTTTCAATGGAATTCAAAATCATATCTTTCAATAACATTCAAAATCATATCTTTCAATAGAATTCAAAATCATATCTTTCAATCTAATTCAAAATCATATCTTTCAATGGAATTCAAAATCATATCTTTCAATGTAATTCAAAATCATATCTTTCAATGTAATTCAAAATCATATCTTTCAATAGAATTCAAAATCATATCTTTCAATGGAATTCAAAATCATATCTTTCAATGGAATTCAAAATCATATCTTTCAATGGAATTCAAAATCATATCTTTCAATAGAATTCAAAATCATATCTTTCAATGTAATTCAAAATCATATCTTTCAATGGAATTCAAAATCATATCTTTCAATGTAATTCAAAATCATATCTTTCAATGGAATTCAAAATCATATCTTTCAATGGAATTCAAAATCATATCTTTCAATGTAATTCAAAATCATATCTTTCAATGGAATTCAAAATCATATCTTCGAATGAAATTTTGATATAATAATAATTTATAAGACAGCATTATATTTGGCAGTTGAAAAAGAAAACATTGAAATTGTGAAACTTTTATTAAGTAATGACAAACTTGATATCAATCTTGGATATATTTTTCATAATTTTTTATAAAATTTCAAATCATATCTTTCAATTCTATTCAAAATCATATCTTTCAATTTCATTCAAAGTCATATCTTTCAATGGAATTCAAAATCATATCTTTCAATAACATTCAAAATCATATCTTCGAATGAAATTTTGATATAATAATAATTTATAAGACAGCATTATATTTGGCAGTTGAAAAAGAAAACATTGAAATTGTGAAACTTTTATTAAGTAATGACAAACTTGATATCAATGTTCTTAATATTTTCTTTAATTTTTTATAAAATTTCAAATCATATCTTTCAATGGAATTCAAAATCATATCTTTCAATGTAATTCAAAATCATATCTTTCAATGGAATTCAAAATCATATCTTTCAATGGAATTCAAAATCATATCTTCGAATGAAATTTTGATATAATAATAATTTATAAGACAGCATTATATTTGGCAGTTGAAAAAGAAAACATTGAAATTGTGAAACTTTTATTAAGTAATGACAAACTTGATATCAATGTTCTTAATATTTTCTTTAATTTTTTATAAAATTTCAAATCATATCTTTCAATGGAATTCAAAATCATATCTTTCAATGTAATTCAAAATCATATCTTTCAATGGAATTCAAAATCATATCTTTCAATGGAATTCAAAATCATATCTTCGAATGAAATTTTGATATAATAATAATTTATAAGACAGCATTATATTTGGCAGTTGAAAAAGAAAACATTGAAATTGTGAAACTTTTATTAAGTAATGACAAACTTGATATCAATGTTCTTAATATTTTCTTTAATTTTTTATAAAATTTCAAATCATATCTTTCAATGGAATTCAAAATCATATCTTTCAATAGAATTCAAAATCATATCTTTCAATGAAATTCAAAATCATATCTTTCAATGGAATTCAAAATCATATCTTTCAATGGAATTCAAAATCATATCTTTCAATAACATTCAAAATCATATCTTCGAATGAAATTTTGATATAATAATAATTTATAAGACAGCATTATATTTGGCAGTTGAAAAAGAAAACATTGAAATTGTGAAACTTTTATTAAGTAATGACAAACTTGATATCAATGTTCTTAATATTTTCTTTAATTTTTTATAAAATTTCAAATCATATCTTTCAATGTAATTCAAAATCATATCTTTCAATGTAATTCAAAATCATATCTTTCAATTTCATTCAAAATCATATCTTTCAATGGAATTCAAAATCATATCTTTCAATGGAATTCAAAATCATATCTTTCAATCTAATTCAAAATCATATCTTTCAATGTAATTCAAAATCATATCTTTCAATGGAATTCAAAATCATATCTTTCAATGAAATTCAAAATCATATCTTTCAATAACATTCAAAATCATATCTTCGAATGAAATTTTGATATAATAATAATTTATAAGACAGCATTATATTTGGCAGTTGAAAAAGAAAACATTGAAATTGTGAAACTTTTATTAAATAATGACAAACTTGATATCAATGTTCTTAATATTTTCTTTAATTTTTTATAAAATTTCAAATCATATCTTTCAATGTAATTCAAAATCATATCTTTCAATGTAATTCAAAATCATATCTTTCAATGGAATTCAAAATCATATCTTTCAATGGAATTCAAAATCATATCTTTCAATGTAATTCAAAATCATATCTTTCAATGGAATTCAAAATCATATCTTTCAATGTAATTCAAAATCATATCTTTCAATAACATTCAAAATCATATCTTTCAATGTAATTCAAAATCATATCTTTCAATGTAATTCAAAATCATATCTTTCAATAACATTCAAAATCATATCTTCGAATGAAATTTTGATATAATAATAATTTATAAGACAGCATTATATTTGGCAGTTGAAAAAGAAAACATTAAAATTGTGAAACTTTTATTAAGTAATGACAAACTTGATATCAATGTTCTTAATATTTTCTTTAATTTTTTATAAAATTTCAAATCATATCTTTCAATGGAATTCAAAATCATATCTTTCAATGTAATTCAAAATCATATCTTTCAATAGAATTCAAAATCATATCTTTCAATGTAATTCAAAATCATATCTTTCAATGAAATTCAAAATCATATCTTTCAATGGAATTCAAAATCATATCTTTCAATGGAATTCAAAATCATATCTTTCAATGTAATTCAAAATCATATCTTTCAATACTATTCAAAATCATATCTTTCAATGGAATTCAAAATCATATCTTTCAATAGAATTCAAAATCATATCTTTCAATGGAATTCAAAATCATATCTTTCAATGGAATTCAAAATCATATCTTTCAATGGAATTCAAAATCATATCTTTCAATGAAATTCAAAATCATATCTTTCAATGTAATTCAAAATCATATCTTTCAATGGAATTCAAAATCATATCTTTCAATGGAATTCAAAATCATATCTTTCAATGTAATTCAAAATCATATCTTTCAATGGAATTCAAAATCATATCTTTCAATAGAATTCAAAATCATATCTTTCAATGAAATTCAAAATCATATCTTTCAATGTAATTCAAAATCATATCTTTCAATGTAATTCAAAATCATATCTTTCAATAACATTCAAAATCATATCTTCGAATGAAATTTTGATATAATAATAATTTATAAGACAGCATTATATTTGGCAGTTGAAAAAGAAAACATTGAAATTGTGAAACTTTTATTAAGTAATGACAAACTTGATATCAATGTTCTTAATATTTTCTTTAATTTTTTATAAAATTTCAAATCATATCTTTCAATGTAATTCAAAATCATATCTTTCAATGTAATTCAAAATCATATCTTTCAATGGAATTCAAAATCATATCTTTCAATGGAATTCAAAATCATATCTTTCAATGGAATTCAAAATCATATCTTTCAATCTAATTCAAAATCATATCTTTCAATTCTATTCAAAATCATATCTTTCAATTCTATTCAAAATCATATCTTTCAATAACATTCAAAATCATATCTTTCAATAACATTCAAAATCATATCTTCGAATGAAATTTTGATATAATAATAATTTATAAGACAGCATTATATTTGGCAGTTGAAAAAGAAAACATTGAAATTGTGAAGCTTTTGCTAGCTAATGAAAATCTTAATATTAATGTATCATGTAAGTCAGAAAAAAATGAATTTTATCAAAACAAAAAAGAGATAATTGACTTGTCTCCATTACTTTTTGCAATTGACCATGACCAAGTTGAAATTATTCAATTATTTCTTTCAAATGAATTTATCAATATATCAGACAAAATTGATATAAATAGCAGATCAATGAAAGCAATATTTGGCAATGAAATCGAAATTTTTGAGCAAACAGCATTATACATGTCTATTGAGAAACAAAACATTAATGCAATCAAGTCATTGTTGGGTAGGCCAGATATTGATATTAATGAAAAATCATTCCATCTCTCAGGCAATAATCAAATGGAAGAGAAGACAGCATTGCATCTTGCAGTTGAAATAGGAAATCCTGAAATAATAAAACTTTTGCTCGAAAAGAAAGAGATTGACATTAATATTGAAGATAGTCATGGGAAAAAACCAATCGACTATTCTGAAAATTACGAAATTAAGCAATTACTTTCAAAATGATTTTCTTTTCATTTTAAAATAGCAATTAATAAACAATAATAATAATTAATTATGTTTCATCATTATATTTGTAAATCAAGTAAGCATGATAATTTAAATATATATTGAAATATTATAATATGATTTTGAATTTTATTGAAAGATATGATTCTGAATTCCATTGAAAGATATGATTTTGAATTCCATTGAAAGATATGATTTTGAATTCCATTGAAAGATATGATTCTGAATTCCATTGAAAGATATGATTTTGAATTACATTGAAAGATATGATTTTGAATTCTATTGAAAGATATGATTTTGAATTCCATTGAAAGATATGATTTTGAATTCCATTGAAAGATATGATTTTGAATTCCATTGAAAGATATGATTCTGAATTCCATTGAAAGATATGATTTTGAATAGTATTGAAAGATATGATTTTGAATTACATTGAAAGATATGATTTTGAATTACATTGAAAGATATGATTTTGAATTCCATTGAAAGATATGATTTTGAATTTTATTGAAAGATATGATTCTGAATTCCATTGAAAGATATGATTTTGAATTCCATTGAAAGATATGATTCTGAATTCCATTGAAAGATATGATTTTGAATTCCATTGAAAGATATGATTTTGAATTCCATTGAAAGATATGATTTTGAATTCCATTGAAAGATATGATTTTGAATTCCATTGAAAGATATGATTTTGAATTCCATTGAAAGATATGATTTTGAATTCCATTGAAAGATATGATTTTGAATTCCATTGAAAGATATGATTTTGAATTCCATTGAAAGATATGATTTTGAATTCCATTGAAAGATATGATTTTGAATTACATTGAAAGATATGATTTTGAATTCCATTGAAAGATATGATTTTGAATTCCATTGAAAGATATGATTTTGAATTCCATTGAAAGATATGATTTTGAATGTTATTGAAAGATATGATTTTGAATTCCATTGAAAGATATGATTTTGAATTCCATTGAAAGATATGATTTTGAATTCCATTGAAAGATATGATTTTGAATTCCATTGAAAGATATGATTTTGAATTCCATTGAAAGATATGATTTTGAATTCCATTGAAAGATATGATTTTGAATTCCATTGAAAGATATGATTTTGAATAGTATTGAAAGATATGATTTTGAATTCTATTGAAAGATATGATTTTGAATTCTATTGAAAGATATGATTTTGAATTCCATTGAAAGATATGATTTTGAATTCCATTGAAAGATATGATTTTGAATTCCATTGAAAGATATGATTTTGAATTCCATTGAAAGATATGATTTTGAATTCCATTGAAAGATATGATTTTGAATTCCATTGAAAGATATGATTCTGAATTCCATTGAAAGATATGATTTTGAATTCCATTGAAAGATATGATTTTGAATTCTATTGAAAGATATGATTTTGAATTCTATTGAAAGATATGATTTTGAATTCCATTGAAAGATATGATTTTGAATTCCATTGAAAGATATGATTTTGAATTCCATTGAAAGATATGATTTTGAATGAAATTGAAAGATATGATTTTGAATTCCATTGAAAGATATGATTTTGAATTCCATTGAAAGATATGATTTTGAATTCTATTGAAAGATATGATTTTGAATTCTATTAAAAGATATGATTTTGAATAGAATTGAAAGATATGATTTTGAATTCCATTGAAAGATATGATTTTGAATGTTATTGAAAGATATGATTTTGAATTCCATTGAAAGATATGATTTTGAATTCCATTGAAAGATATGATTTTGAATTCCATTGAAAGATATGATTTTGAATTCCATTGAAAGATATGATTTTGAATTCCATTGAAAGATATGATTTTGAATTACATTGAAAGATATGATTTTGAATTCCATTGAAAGATATGATTCTGAATTCCATTGAAAGATATGATTTTGAATTACATTGAAAGATATGATTTTGAATTCTATTGAAAGATATGATTTTGAATTCCATTGAAAGATATGATTTTGAATTCCATTGAAAGATATGATTTTGAATTCCATTGAAAGATATGATTCTGAATTCCATTGAAAGATATGATTTTGAATAGTATTGAAAGATATGATTTTGAATTACATTGAAAGATATGATTTTGAATTACATTGAAAGATATGATTTTGAATTCCATTGAAAGATATGATTTTGAATTTTATTGAAAGATATGATTCTGAATTCCATTGAAAGATATGATTTTGAATTCCATTGAAAGATATGATTCTGAATTCCATTGAAAGATATGATTTTGAATTCCATTGAAAGATATGATTTTGAATTCCATTGAAAGATATGATTTTGAATTCCATTGAAAGATATGATTTTGAATTCCATTGAAAGATATGATTTTGAATTCCATTGAAAGATATGATTTTGAATTCCATTGAAAGATATGATTTTGAATTCCATTGAAAGATATGATTTTGAATTCCATTGAAAGATATGATTTTGAATTCCATTGAAAGATATGATTTTGAATTACATTGAAAGATATGATTTTGAATTCCATTGAAAGATATGATTTTGAATTCCATTGAAAGATATGATTTTGAATTCCATTGAAAGATATGATTTTGAATGTTATTGAAAGATATGATTTTGAATTCCATTGAAAGATATGATTTTGAATTCCATTGAAAGATATGATTTTGAATTCCATTGAAAGATATGATTTTGAATTCCATTGAAAGATATGATTTTGAATTCCATTGAAAGATATGATTTTGAATTCCATTGAAAGATATGATTTTGAATTCCATTGAAAGATATGATTTTGAATAGTATTGAAAGATATGATTTTGAATTCTATTGAAAGATATGATTTTGAATTCTATTGAAAGATATGATTTTGAATTCCATTGAAAGATATGATTTTGAATTCCATTGAAAGATATGATTTTGAATTCCATTGAAAGATATGATTTTGAATTCCATTGAAAGATATGATTTTGAATTCCATTGAAAGATATGATTTTGAATTCCATTGAAAGATATGATTTTGAATTCCATTGAAAGATATGATTTTGAATTCATTGAAAGATATGATTTTGAATTCCATTGAAAGATATGATTTTGAATTCTATTGAAAGATATGATTTTGAATTCTATTGAAAGATATGATTTTGAATTCCATTGAAAGATATGATTTTGAATTCCATTGAAAGATATGATTTTGAATTCCATTGAAAGATATGATTTTGAATGAAATTGAAAGATATGATTTTGAATTCCATTGAAAGATATGATTTTGAATTCCATTGAAAGATATGATTTTGAATTCTATTGAAAGATATGATTTTGAATTCTATTAAAAGATATGATTTTGAATAGAATTGAAAGATATGATTTTGAATTCCATTGAAAGATATGATTTTGAATGTTATTGAAAGATATGATTTTGAATTCCATTGAAAGATATGATTTTGAATTCCATTGAAAGATATGATTTTGAATTCCATTGAAAGATATGATTTTGAATTCCATTGAAAGATATGATTTTGAATTCCATTGAAAGATATGATTTTGAATTACATTGAAAGATATGATTTTGAATTCCATTGAAAGATATGATTTTGAATTCCTTTGAAAGATATGATTTTGAATAGTATTGAAAGATATGATTTTGAATTCTATTGAAAGATATGATTTTGAATTCCATTGAAAGATATGATTTTGAATTCCATTGAAAGATATGATTTTGAATTCCATTGAAAGATATGATTTTGAATTCCATTGAAAGATATGATTTTGAATTCCATTGAAAGATATGATTTTGAATTCCATTGAAAGATATGATTTTGAATTCCATTGAAAGATATGATTTTGAATTCCATTGAAAGATATGATTTTGAATTCCATTGAAAGATATGATTTTGAATTACATTGAAAGATATGATTTTGAATTCCATTGAAAGATATGATTTTGAATTCCATTGAAAGATATGATTTTGAATTCTATTGAAAGATATGATTTTGAATTCCATTGAAAGATATGATTTTGAATTCCATTGAAAGATATGATTTTGAATTCCATTGAAAGATATGATTTTGAATTCTATTGAAAGATATGATTTTGAATTCCATTGAAAGATATGATTTTGAATTCCATTGAAAGATATGATTTTGAATTCCATTGAAAGATATGATTTTGAATTCCATTGAAAGATATGATTTTGAATTACATTGAAAGATATGATTTTGAATTAGATTGAAAGATATGATTTTGAATTCCATTGAAAGATATGATTTTGAATTCCATTGAAAGATATGATTTTGAATTCCATTGAAAGATATGATTTTGAATTCCATTGAAAGATATGATTTTGAATTCCATTGAAAGATATGATTTTGAATTCCATTGAAAGATATGATTTTGAATTCCATTGAAAGATATGATTTTGAATTCCATTGAAAGATATGATTTTGAATTCCATTGAAAGATATGATTTTGAATTCCATTGAAAGATATGATTTTGAATTTTATTGAAAGATATGATTCTGAATTCCATTGAAAGATATGATTTTGAATTCCATTGAAAGATATGATTCTGAATTCCATTGAAAGATATGATTTTGAATTCCATTGAAAGATATGATTTTGAATTCCATTGAAAGATATGATTTTGAATTCCATTGAAAGATATGATTTTGAATTCCATTGAAAGATATGATTTTGAATTCCATTGAAAGATATGATTTTGAATAGTATTGAAAGATATGATTTTGAATTCTATTGAAAGATATGATTTTGAATTCCATTGAAAGATATGATTTTGAATTCCATTGAAAGATATGATTTTGAATTCTATTGAAAGATATGATTTTGAATTCCATTGAAAGATATGATTTTGAATTCCATTGAAAGATATGATTTTGAATTCCATTGAAAGATATGATTTTGAATTCCATTGAAAGATATGATTTTGAATTCCATTGAAAGATATGATTTTGAATTCCATTGAAAGATATGATTTTGAATTCCATTGAAAGATATGATTTTGAATTCCATTGAAAGATATGATTTTGAATTCCATTGAAAGATATGATTTTGAATTCCATTGAAAGATATGATTTTGAATTCCATTGAAAGATATGATTTTGAATTCCATTGAAAGATATGATTTTGAATTCTATTGAAAGATATGATTTTGAATTCCTTTGAAAGATATGATTTTGAATAGTATTGAAAGATATGATTTTGAATTCCATTGAAAGATATGATTTTGAATTCCATTGAAAGATATGATTTTGAATTCCATTGAAAGATATGATTTTGAATTCTATTGAAAGATATGATTTTGAATTCCATTGAAAGATATGATTTTGAATTCCATTGAAAGATATGATTTTGAATTCCATTGAAAGATATGATTTTGAATTCCATTGAAAGATATGATTTTGAATTCCATTGAAAGATATGATTTTGAATTCCATTGAAAGATATGATTTTGAATTCCATTGAAAGATATGATTTTGAATTACATTGAAAGATATGATTTTGAATTCCATTGAAAGATATGATTTTGAATTCCATTGAAAGATATGATTTTGAATTCCATTGAAAGATATGATTTTGAATTCCATTGAAAGATATGATTTTGAATAGTATTGAAAGATATGATTTTGAATAGTATTGAAAGATATGATTTTGAATTCTATTGAAAGATATGATTTTGAATTCCATTGAAAGATATGATTTTGAATTCCATTGAAAGATATGATTTTGAATTCCATTGAAAGATATGATTTTGAATTCCATTGAAAGATATGATTTTGAATTCCATTGAAAGATATGATTTTGAATTCCATTGAAAGATATGATTTTGAATTCCATTGAAAGATATGATTTTGAATTCTATTGAAAGATATGATTTTGAATTCCATTGAAAGATATGATTTTGAATTCCATTGAAAGATATGATTTTGAATTCTATTGAAAGATATGATTTTGAATTCCATTGAAAGATATGATTTTGAATTCCATTGAAAGATATGATTTTGAATTCCATTGAAAGATATGATTTTGAATTACATTGAAAGATATGATTTTGAATTCCATTGAAAGATATGATTTTGAATTCTATTGAAAGATATGATTTTGAATTCTATTGAAAGATATGATTTTGAATTCCATTGAAAGATATGATTTTGAATTCCATTGAAAGATATGATTTTGAATTCCATTGAAAGATATGATTTTGAATTCCATTGAAAGATATGATTTTGAATTACATTGAAAGATATGATTTTGAATTCCATTGAAAGATATGATTTTGAATTCCATTGAAAGATATGATTTTGAATTCCATTGAAAGATATGATTTTGAATTACATTGAAAGATATGATTTTGAATTCCATTGAAAGATATGATTTTGAATTCTATTGAAAGATATGATTTTGAATTCTATTGAAAGATATGATTTTGAATTCCATTGAAAGATATGATTTTGAATTCCATTGAAAGATATGATTTTGAATTCCATTGAAAGATATGATTTTGAATTCCATTGAAAGATATGATTTTGAATAGTATTGAAAGATATGATTTTGAATTCCATTGAAAGATATGATTTTGAATTCCATTGAAAGATATGATTTTGAATTCCATTGAAAGATATGATTTTGAATTACATTGAAAGATATGATTTTGAATTCCATTGAAAGATATGATTTTGAATTCTATTGAAAGATATGATTTTGAATTCTATTGAAAGATATGATTTTGAATTCCATTGAAAGATATGATTTTGAATTCCATTGAAAGATATGATTTTGAATTCCATTGAAAGATATGATTTTGAATTCCATTGAAAGATATGATTTTGAATTACATTGAAAGATATGATTTTGAATTCCATTGAAAGATATGATTTTGAATTCCATTGAAAGATATGATTTTGAATTCCATTGAAAGATATGATTTTGAATTCCATTGAAAGATATGATTTTGAATTCCATTGAAAGATATGATTTTGAATAGTATTGAAAGATATGATTTTGAATAGTATTGAAAGATATGATTTTGAATAGTATTGAAAGATATGATTTTGAATTCCATTGAAAGATATGATTTTGAATTCCATTGAAAGATATGATTTTGAATTCTATTGAAAGATATGATTTTGAATTCTATTGAAAGATATGATTTTGAATTACATTGAAAGATATGATTTTGAATTTCATTGAAAGATATGATTTTGAATAGTATTGAAAGATATGATTTTGAATTCCATTGAAAGATATGATTTTGAATAGTATTGAAAGATATGATTTTGAATTCCATTGAAAGATATGATTTTGAATTCCATTGAAAGATATGATTTTGAATTCCATTGAAAGATATGATTTTGAATTCCATTGAAAGATATGATTTTGAATTCCATTGAAAGATATGATTTTGAATTCCATTGAAAGATATGATTTTGAATTCCATTGAAAGATATGATTTTGAATAGTATTGAAAGATATGATTTTGAATTCCATTGAAAGATATGATTTTGAATAGTATTGAAAGATATGATTTTGAATTCCATTGAAAGATATGATTTTGAATTCCATTGAAAGATATGATTTTGAATTCCATTGAAAGATATGATTTTGAATTCCATTGAAAGATATGATTTTGAATAGTATTGAAAGATATGATTTTGAATTCTATTGAAAGATATGATTTTGAATTCTATTGAAAGATATGATTTTGAATTCCATTGAAAGATATGATTTTGAATTCCATTGAAAGATATGATTTTGAATTCCATTGAAAGATATGATTTTGAATTCTATTGAAAGATATGATTTTGAATTCTATTGAAAGATATGATTTTGAATTCCATTGAAAGATATGATTTTGAATTCCATTGAAAGATATGATTTTGAATTCCATTGAAAGATATGATTTTGAATTCCATTGAAAGATATGATTTTGAATTACATTGAAAGATATGATTTTGAATTCCATTGAAAGATATGATTTTGAATTCCATTGAAAGATATGATTTTGAATTACATTGAAAGATATGATTTTGAATTCCATTGAAAGATATGATTTTGAATTCCATTGAAAGATATGATTTTGAATTCCATTGAAAGATATGATTTTGAATTCCATTGAAAGATATGATTTTGAATTCCATTGAAAGATATGATTTTGAATTCCATTGAAAGATATGATTTTGAATTCCATTGAAAGATATGATTTTGAATTCCATTGAAAGATATGATTTTGAATTCTATTGAAAGATATGATTTTGAATTACATTGAAAGATATGATTTTGAATTTCATTGAAAGATATGATTTTGAATAGTATTGAAAGATATGATTTTGAATTCCATTGAAAGATATGATTTTGAATAGTATTGAAAGATATGATTTTGAATTCCATTGAAAGATATGATTTTGAATTCCATTGAAAGATATGATTTTGAATTCCATTGAAAGATATGATTTTGAATTCCATTGAAAGATATGATTTTGAATTCCATTGAAAGATATGATTTTGAATTCCATTGAAAGATATGATTTTGAATTCCATTGAAAGATATGATTTTGAATTCCATTGAAAGATATGATTTTGAATTCCATTGAAAGATATGATTTTGAATTCCATTGAAAGATATGATTTTGAATTACATTGAAAGATATGATTTTGAATTCCATTGAAAGATATGATTTTGAATTCCATTGAAAGATATGATTTTGAATTCCATTGAAAGATATGATTTTGAATAGTATTGAAAGATATGATTTTGAATTCTATTGAAAGATATGATTTTGAATTCTATTGAAAGATATGATTTTGAATTCCATTGAAAGATATGATTTTGAATTCCATTGAAAGATATGATTTTGAATTCCATTGAAAGATATGATTTTGAATTCCATTGAAAGATATGATTTTGAATTCCATTGAAAGATATGATTTTGAATTCCATTGAAAGATATGATTTTGAATTCCATTGAAAGATATGATTTTGAATTCCATTGAAAGATATGATTTTGAATTCCATTGAAAGATATGATTTTGAATTCTATTGAAAGATATGATTTTGAATTCCATTGAAAGATATGATTTTGAATTCCATTGAAAGATATGATTTTGAATTCCATTGAAAGATATGATTTTGAATTCTATTGAAAGATATGATTTTGAATTCTATTGAAAGATATGATTTTGAATTCCATTGAAAGATATGATTTTGAATTCCATTGAAAGATATGATTTTGAATTCTATTGAAAGATATGATTTTGAATTCTATTGAAAGATATGATTTTGAATTCCATTGAAAGATATGATTTTGAATTCCATTGAAAGATATGATTTTGAATTCCATTGAAAGATATGATTTTGAATTACATTGAAATATATGATTTTGAATTCCATTGAAAGATATGATTTTGAATTCCATTGAAAGATATGATTTTGAATTCCATTGAAAGATATGATTTTGAATTCCATTGAAAGATATGATTTCATCATTATTTAGAAAAAAATAACAAAATAATTGACCTTCATTCAATATTACTCTCAATTGTATTTCAAAATTGTTTGTCTTACTCTTTTTGAGAAAATTTTATCAATTTTTATTTCAAAGAAGAAGAAAATTCAATAAAAAGTTCATTAATACTGGCTTTTATTGCTTGATCTTTTGCTATCATGTTTCATGTCTATACTTTTCTTTCAAAGACAAGAAATATTGAATTAACTTCATTTATCTGAAATCCCTAAAAAATGTTTTTTGTCTATCTTCTTCATTTTATAAAATTATTTTGATACAAATGAAAAAATAATATATATATATCATTCACTTAATATATTTCTTAATTTAAATTTATCTTTAAAGTTAAATCTAATCTTTCATAAAACGACGGTTATTTTCATTTTTTAAATATCTTGAGTATTTCTTTATATTTTCGATTGAATTTTATATATTTTCTAATATACATTATTTTGCTTATGATCGGAGTCTCCATCTGATACAAATCAAGGTCTGCTTCTTTTATTTTGCGTGGAGTTAAAAAAATGTCATCATCATCGTCATCCATCACTGAACGATTATTTTGCATTGAAAAATTATGAGGCATTGAAGGTTTTGGCTTCATTAAATAATCATCTTGTACTGAATGATCATACAGCATGGATTTGTTATGCAGCATCGAAGGATTATGCAGTAATGATGCCGGAATTGGATGGATATTCATAAAAAACTCATCGACCATTGATTGATCATCATTCATAAAAAAATGGTCGTTCTCAATTAACTCATCACTCATATCAATTTTTTGAGTCCTACTTAGATCCTCATCTTCAGTTTGTTGTTCATTTTCAGTTTGTTTTTCATTTTCAGTTTGTTTTTCATTTTCAGTTTGTTGTTCATTTTCAGTTTGTTGTTCATTTTCAGTTTGTTGTTCATTTTCAGTTTGTTGTTCATTTTCAGTTTGTTTTTCATTTTCAGTTTGTTTTTCATTTTCAGTTTGTTGTTCATTTTCAGTTTGTTTTTCATTTTCAGTTTGTTGTTCATTTTCAGTTTGTTTTTCATTTTCAGTTTGTTTTTCATTTTCAGTTTGTTTTTCATTTTCAGTTTGTTTTTCATTTTCAGTTTGTTTTTCATTTTCAGTTTGTTTTTCATTTTCAGTTTGTTTTTCATTTTCAGTTTGTTGTTCATTTTCAGTTTATTTTTCATTTTCAGTTTGTTTTTCATTTTCAGTTTGTTGTTCATTCAGTAAAGCTTCAAAATTGATGTATTTATTTGAATGTTCATCTGAATTTTCAATTAAAAATTGATTGCAAATACTCAATGCCAAGCACATCTCAAGTTCGTAATCAACAGAACATCTGTTGCTCAAATATTTTTCAACAACTTTGTTCAGCATGTCTCTGAAATAACCGTTAAAAAAGGTTATGTTAAATACCGTTAATTCGACGACATTTATCAAGAACTCAAAACGAAAATCTTTATTCTCAAATAATGCATTGAATGCAGATTCATAATCTTCATGAATTGTATGAAACAGAAATTCAACACATTTCTGAACGATGCTTGTAAAGTGCATCCACAATTAAGAAAGTATTTTTTGAATAAGCTCATAGAAATATTGAATGAGTTTTCACAATTTTAACTTTCCTAATAGTGGACACACTTTAGTCGCCTGAAATATTTTCAATTGAATATCTTTATTCAAATTTAAGAAAAATTGAAAAAATTGATACCAGGACGATAGATAGTGCGTTAAAAGCTGTGGATTTGAGTGAAAGTTAGAAATACTATCTGTGAAGGCAGGTTCATTTTGATAAGAAAAAATAACGGTTATGGCCAAATTTTCAAATAAATTAAAAAAAGGCAAAAAGCAATCAATATCTTTGACATATTGTCCTTTCATATTAAGTTGCAACTTGTAAGTTATGGTACAAATAAAATCTATGTATTGCCATTCATCCACAGAAAAAGTTTCACTTTTTAAGACAAATTGAATTAATTCAATTAAATCGAGAAAAGCATATTTATAAACAGCAATCAATGTATCTTTGTTTGTATAATTTGGAATTGAAACAATGTGATATAAAAGTTTAAGAAATAAACTTCTCAAATTCGCTTCATAAAAGTATAAAAAGATCGACAAAGTTTTGGACTTTGGTAAATTTCCAGTAATTTTTCTTGATAACATGAAATAGAAAAATTCTTAACATCTTCATAATAACCTCGAAATATTAACAAAATTGAATCAAGTAATTCAAAAATACTCTCAATTAAATTCAAAACTCTCAATTTTGGGTTTTTCTCAATTTGTTGCAATAATACAATGCATTTGCATGCAACATTAGGTAACGCATCATTATCATTATCATTATCGAAATGATTTAGATGTTTACAGAAAAATTCAAAAAGACCAATCAAAAAGTTGAAACCAGCTATTTTGAAACTTTTTGAATAGTTTATAATTGGTTCAATTTTTGGCCCAAAATTAACAAATTCTTTTTTGTCTTCGTGAAAATATCCATATATTAAACATCCATATGTGCTGCTAATTTGTTTCGCTAGCATTTTGTTCTTTGAAAGGTCATTCATATCAGAATTTAGATAATTATCTTTTGTATCTAGATTTTGAAAAATTGAAATTGGCCAGGATAAAGCAAATTTTCTTATTAGCCCAGAAATAATTATGCTAGCATTAAATCGAATGGCTAAATCATATGAGTCACTTTCTACAATTGACTCCGAAAAAGTGACACAATTAGTGTTCATATGCGTCGACTGGTCGGGGTCGATGTCAGATCCATATGATAACGGTCATAACCGCTTCACTTCCTCACAAAAGTTCACGCAGGCATGCGACAGATACCACGCGGCATCTTTGTAGTTGAAGTCCGAAATCACTTGAATCCGCACATAACGAACTTTGCGGAGCGAATGATTCAAAAGGACGAAGAACCACGGGGAGGAACGGCGATGTTTAGAGCAATGTGGCAAGCAGCAAGTTTAATGTGAGAAGCAAATAAAGATAACAAATGCCAAATGTGCTGCTTTAAGAATAACTCTAATCTGAAAGAAATGGCCGAGATCTCAAATTATCTTCTCTCGAATAAAATCAGAGTCGATGGCGTCATTGTGTCCGATTAGATCGCAAAAGAGCTCGCTGCACTTTCTCGTTTTGCAGGCCGTGTTACCGTCTTTGCCGGAAAATTCAATGATGGAATTGAATTTTTCAACAAAGAAGAATTCTTCAGCGTCAATCTTCGTAAATTCGACGAATTTCATTCTCCGGTTTTAACCGCTGTGACTTCAAATCATTAAAGGAGCTTGAAATATCTCAAGATAAGGCCAAGCGAATTTGCGGATAAATCGAGATTTGTAATGAGTCCGAAATACGCGGTTTCTGGTCAAAAGGAAAGGCGAAATAAATACAATGCATCCGAATCAAAAGAGAGTCATCAATGAATTAAAAAAGGTTATCAACGAATCAAATATTAGCGACGATATCAAAGTATTTCCACTTAAAGATCGAACCGATGTTTGGCGAGTTTTAATCAAAGGATTTGAAGATTCTCTTCACAAAGATTTTTGGTTTTATTTAGTCATCGAATTCTCATCTGAATATCGGCAGCATTGTTATTTATTTCGATTCCATCCGAACATAACAGACAAAGGAAGGGTTTGCATCGATACTCTCGATAAGTGATATCGGAGCGATAAATCGGTGCTCGAGTTAAGTGGCGAAATTCGCTATCTTCTGCGTTGATTTGAAAAACAACAAGGAAAAATTGGAACGATACAAAGAAGCTTATCGATATTTATGGAATACCTACACGAAAATGGAATTCTTCATCGTAATTTAAATCCAGAAAATATTGTAGCTTGATCAATTTCTTTATCCAAAAATGGCCGAGATTAAAAATATAAAAGAATCAGAACTTTTTGGATCTTATTTTTATTGTGCACCTGAAATACTAAAAGAAAACAAATATACAACTGCTTCTGATGTTTATTCATTTGGATTAATAATATGTGAAATAATGACAAATGAATTACCTTTCAGTTTTTCAAATATATATGAAAAACAAAGTATTGAATTTAAATGCAAAATGTTTGAATGATTCTATTGATTCTAGATCTTCTTTCAATGATATTATTAATGAACTTGAAAATAACACTGATTTTATTACATTAAACGTTAATAAAGACGAATACTTAAATTACATTTCATATAGTAAAAATGGATCAAAAGATCCAAAATATTCAACTACAATTGTTAATTTAAAGACAATGTATTTTTTGATTTTAATCTTAAAATAAACATCAATACATTCCATTATTTATTTTTAAGTATTTTAAAATCACAAATACCAATTATAAAAAAAGATAAATCTGTTTGAGATCTCGAGATCTTGGTAAATGATATCAAGTTTACAATTATTTTTATATCACATTTCATGTCTGATATCTTGATAATCGATTATCTCGATATCAGATATTGAAACTGATAATCGAGTATCAGATTGAAAAAAAGAGACGTTTTTTTTTTTTTTTTTTTTTTTTTTTTTTTTTTTTTTTTTTGATATCAATTCTCAGGGGAGGTGTGAAACGACAATGCCGGATTTTTTTTTATTTGGTCGGATCATTCAAAAAGTTGTTATTGATTGGTAAAAAAAAAAAAAAAAATCTTTTAAAGGTAGGTCAACTCACCTAAATAGATGAAAAATGATTTCTAGTGGATTTTACTGCTTGGTTTTTATAACATATAATCTATATAAAAAATCATTAATTTTCCACCGACAACGAAAAAATAATTTTAATCATATAAAGAAAAATTTAAAATATTTATTTCGGAGCGCATTAATTTCCTAAAAATTGAATAGGTAAAAATTGAATAGAATAAAAAAAAAAACATTTACACTTATCTCTGAATTAACAAAATATAAATCTTATAAATAAGCAATATTATATTATATAAAATATGTAGAAAATAATAATTAATTTGTTAAAAAAATTAATGAAAAACAAATTCATCATATATATCTTAATATTTTATAATATTTTCAGGAAATATACTCAATATTAAAGATTTCTTTGATTTATTACTTAAAAGGCTGCAGATTATGATCATTTACGTGACTGTTTCGATTTTTTATCAATTTAATTTTACCGGACTTGCCCGGATTTTCAATTTACCTGACTTTATTGCTCAATTCAAAATACATAATTTTATAATAAGTTTATTTTTTATTTAGCATTATTTCATCGTCATATAATCAGAATAGAATGTAGGTGTAGCCCTTCGGCGGTTTTGTAAAATACGGCTATTTGGTCGTTCATTGAATAGTTTATTTTACAAAACTTCTACGGCACACGGCAAAAGTGCAACTTTTTGAATACTTTACAAAAAAAATCTTCAATTACGGCATACGGCCGAAAGGGATAATGTAGGTGATAGCTTGTTATTAGGTGGAATAATACTTAAAAATTTTCTACGTAAATTCAAGTTTTCTTCTTTTAAACGCTCAATTTCATCTGCTAAATTTTGCATTTTTTCCATTTTATTAATTTTGACAGAAGAAATATCAATTCAATTTTTAAATCAAGCCAATTATCAACATGAAGACGATGAATATCAATTCAATTTTATGAATTAAAAAAACCTTAAATATTTTTATATCCAGCGTTGGAATCGAAATAATATAGAATAAATTTTGTAATAGTTTTCCTTTTAAAGATAATAGTAAAATATTTTCCATTTTTAATCTGTGAATTTAGAGAAAAAGAATGATTAAAAAATAAAACATCAATAAAACTATAATAAAATCTTTTTTTAATTTTTAAATTATTCAAAATGCTATTTTTATTTATTTAAAAGATAATAAATATTATATTTAAAAATATACTCTAATTCTTATAAAGATATTCATAGATTATTTTTTTAAAAAATTGAATAGAATATTTTATGTTGACCTACCTTTAATCTTTTT
Organism: Tritrichomonas musculus; assembly: GCA_039105265.1. Lineage (NCBI taxonomy): Eukaryota > Parabasalia > Tritrichomonadida > Tritrichomonadidae > Tritrichomonas > Tritrichomonas musculus. The sequence goes on along the minus strand of JAPFFF010000301.1, from coordinate 72 downwards.
TTACCAATCGACAAACACGATAGGACTTTTTATGCGGAAAAACGACCATTTATAAATCGATGTATCGAGAAT
>JAPFFF010000300.1:0-27249 GCA_039105265.1 Tritrichomonas musculus | reverse complement strand
TTCCGAATGATGAATAATCATTATTATTATTGTTGTTGTTGGTGTTGTTTGTATGCCTATCTAGCATTTCATTGAGAATGTTTGTAGCTTCATTAATGCATCGATTTACTTCTTCAATGATTTGTTCAGGTTTCATTCGATTGATAGGTGGCATTTGGGTATAACGAACAACAATCGATCTATAAAGTGACGCTAAATCTAGACAAAGACCATCTCTAATTTTTTGATTTTCATCATTTTCTTTAACTCTGTCAATTGCTGTCAAATAATATTTGGCAGCTGACATGAGACGCCTTTCTTCTTCTTGAGTGAACTTCCCGTTATGAGTAATTGAGAAGTTATTTGCAAGGCAACGTTCAATATGAGCAAGATTCGCTTCTGTTTCTGCTAAATGTTCTTTATCATCAATACTTTCGAAAAGAGAATGTGCACGAAGAAAACGTTCGCTTGCACGTGTATAACGTTGAACAACAACGTTAGATTGTGCTTCAGCATTTAATGCTTTAGCAAGAAGACGAGTTGGCTCAACTTTTTCACTGTCATTCTCAGCTATCCTTAATGCTGAATATGCAAGTGACTGTGCCATTTGATTGAATGCTTCACTATCGTTCTCACCATAATTAATTAAAGATGTTGGTGATGATGAAACATTCGATGATGACGATGAATTTGGTGAAAGTGGAAGATTATTATTATTGCTATTATTATTATTATTATTGACTGAGCCTTTGTTACCATGATTTTTTGTCTTGGCCAAATTAGCATTCAATTTTGTAGCTCTATTACTATTTACCATTTCTGATAATTCTAATGCATTTTGACACCTCCAAACAGACACGTTGTATTTGAAATCATGCGTAATTTCATCACATTTCAACGAATCTTTGGCAAGTTCATCATTTCGTGTCAAAACTGCTTTTGCAAATTTTGAAGTGGCCAATTTATGATGAATTGAAGTAATCAACGATTCAGGAAGATTTTCTGAATCGATAGCTTGATTGTAGCATTTTATAGCTTCATCATATGATGATGATAAAATTTGTTCCACAATTTTTCTGTTGGTCGCTGATATGAGAGAATGATTCCTATCAAGAAGAAGAATAGGAAGAATCAGTGAGTCGCCGATTCTTTCAAGGGAAAGTGATCTGTGCAAAGGGGAGGATATGTTTACGGACTTGAAAAGAAGCTTTCGGCCATTTTCAATTATGTTATTGTTGATGGATAATGTTTGGCGAAATCCAATCATCATTTCAAGGAGAGATATTCGGTTTTGATATGATTTCGTCAATTTGGCGTTTTCAAGTTCTGAATCACTAGCTTTTCGTAATGTAATGGTGCTGGAATTGGCCCTTTTATGAATCATATAGCAGCCAAATTCTGTGGAATATTTTTTGATGTATCGTAGAAAGTCAAATATTAAACTTAAGCGCTGACCTGTAAGTTTAGGTATTTCTGTAATTTCAAATCGAGTAAGTTTCATGGATTCTGATGAAGTAATTAATATATTCTTACATGCTGTTAAAAGACCTTCAAGTACCCATTTGCATGCTTGTTTTTCAGTCGGATCACCTTTACAAAATCTAACTATTGCTGGTTCATTTTCGTCTATATCGCATATAACTGAATTAGATCCTATATGTAGAGAAATATCTGTAATTCCGCATATAAATGATCTTGTAAAATCTTCTGATATTAAAGGGAGATATTTTTCTGTATCACGGAACCATCGTTGTTGCGATCTTTCTGATGCAACAACATCACCTTTAAGTTTTGAAAACCAATGCGGTTCCTTTTGCTTGTCAAAAGCGCACGAAGCGATTGTGCTCAACATTGATATATTTTCAACATTCGAAATATCTATTAAAAGGTTGTTTTGTATAAAAAGTTGTGACCATGGATGTGATTCATGGTGCAACGGCTCGTCGAAATAGAGCTGATCATTGATATTATAAAAAACTAATGCAAGAGGAGAGTCAAAACATACAGCCAATGATATTGCTGTTAAAGCCTCCATTGACATGGTGAAATCAGCATCTGGACCTGACTGAGCTAATTGAGTAATAACGAGTGGCAATGATGATAAAGTTGCTTCAGAACGTGATTTCATTGATCGAAAAAAAGGTTTTAATGGCGGAGGTGGATTTTTAATTAATGAATATGGAACTGAAAGCTCTTCTCCTATTTTTAATTTTTTGAAAGGAGCGATTGGAGATTTATCTATTGCTATTTTGGATCGGAGATTTGAAACATCAATATGCGGTACTGATTGGCGAATCTGATATTGAGGAATCGAATCCATCGCCAAAAATTTTGAATTTCAAAGATTTTAAATGGTCAATTTATTAAGCATTGAAATCATTTGATTTACATATTGGAAGGATTCATGACCTTAATTAAAATTTTATCATTTGGTTATATATATCACAATTAGAAATCAATAGAAATGTTGTTTTTTAAAAATAAATAAATAAATAAATGCTGCAAACTAAGTTATAACATCTTTGAAAAATAAAATTGCCATCAAAATGAAAGGATTCATATTTTTATATTTTTCAATGTGAATTAGTATTTTTTGATATTAATAATATCTATTTATAATATTTATCAGATCTATTAAATATTAGCTTATAATAAATTTTGTTGTATATTAAATATTCGTAAAGATACAAATTGATCAAAATTCTAAATTTAGTTCACTTATTTAATAAATTATTTGGCCTCAAAAAAAAAAAAATACTAAAAACTTGAAAATCAATGTCGCATCTTTCACGAATCGTTTTTGTCGGGAAGCTAAACTTCAGGACGGTTGAACCAGATCTTCGTTTTCATTTTGAGCAATGTGGAAAGGTCACAGATGTCGAAATAGTTCGAGATGACTCTGGCCAATCGAAAGGTTTTGGATTTGTCAAATTTGAAAGACCACAAGATGCGTCATTTGCTGTTGAGCGACTTGAGGGCTCAACGCTTGATGGAAAACAAATACATGTTGAATTCAATAAACTGCGGCTTCGTGACCGTTTGATCACGAAACAAATTGAACGTGATATCAGGAAAAAATACCAAGCAAAAAATGCTTTACCTGAGCCAGAATCAAACTATAGTAATGACGAAGAAGATTATATCCCAAAAACAGCTTCTGCCCATCAAAGTCGACCAAGATATTCACAAATTCAAGAAGAAAATTTGCAAGCTCCAGAATCAAAAAAAAAGGGAAAACATCACCACCATCACCATCGTCATCATTCAAAAAAGAGAGATAAAGATAGGCATCACAAGAAGCATAGCAGGAAGAATCGGAAACATCATCATTATTATAGTTATAGTTATAGCTCCAGTAGTTCAAGCTCAGGATCTGAAAGTGATCAAATTCCAAATTATATTCCTTTTAACCAAACAGAGAATGAGCAGAATTTATATGTTGCTGAAGCAATCAGTAGTAGTGATATTGAAGAAAAAAATATCAAAATCAGAAATCAAAATCAAGACAAAAATGAATTAGTTAATTCTTTTTCATATTCTTCCTATTCTTATTCATCAGATTATGAGCCTAGAAAAAAGCATAAGAAGCACCACTCAAAAAGAAGTCATGATCAATACGACACTAACAATTATCATGTTAATGATTATGAAAATAATTTTGAAAGCAACACTAATAATAATGTTGTTAATGAAGAAAATGTCAACGGTGATTTTAACCAATATTACCAACAGCCACAAGAAATACCGCAAAATGATTATATAAATGAGCCAGAATTTCCACAAAACGAGCCTGACCCTATTCCAGAACAGATTAATGCTATTGCTCCAGAATCTGAATCTAAGTCTGGATCAGAATCTGAATCGGATGCTGAAAGTAAGAAAAAGGACAAGAAGAAAAAAGACAAAAAGAAAAAGAAAGATAAAAAAAAGAAAGATAAGAAACATAAACATCATAAAAAAGACAAAAAGGATAAAAAGCATAAAAAGAACAAAAAGTCAGAATACTCGTCTGATTATTCCTATTACAGCGCATCAAGTAGTCGTTCAAATGATTCGTATTCGGAATCATCAAAGAAAGATGATAATGCAGCTGATGCAAATGATCAATTCGACAAATATGAAGTATATAATGCAAGGCATCAAGAAGAAGTTGTAGCAAACTCTGAACAGCAAAGCGGAATGAATGAAGAACAGATTAAAGATGAAGAAAGAAGAATTAAAGAGAAAAAACATCATAAAAGCAAAAAGAGTCATCATCACCACCATCACCATAAAAACAAATAGTGATATACGTCATCATTGTTAATTTTCTTCGTTTTTTTATCCACAATTATACTATCTTAACATCAATGTATATACGATAAAAAAATCTTTTTTCAAATTATATTCGATAAATAAAAATTAAACATTATTTTATAAGCAACAATATTTATTCGATAAATAAATAAATAAATAAATAAAAAACATAAAGTAGCATCTTATATTTATAAATATAGGGAAAAAAAACAAATTTTGTTAATGCGCATTAATATATAATTAGCAAACAAATTATAAGGCATTTGAAATGGTCAAAATTTGCAATATTACATTAATGTTTTGTAGTATACAATGAATTAGAATTTTTTTTTTTTTTTTTCATTACTATATTAATACTTTGTAACTCTCTTTGAAATGGATTTTGATTTCAATCTCATTCTCCTAACATTTTCTCTATTAATTCCAATTGATGCATCTTTCTTGCGAGACTCTTCAATCATGGAACCTCTATACCTCTTTCCCCATTTGTATCCAAAACGATGTCTTTTCTTGCACTGTCTCGCTTCAAGAAAGATTGTTTTTTGTGCAAATCGGCGTGATATAGCACCTATTCCGCCACCAAGTCGACGAGGGAGCCATCCTGGTTCTGTTCGTCCTCTCTCTCTATCAACAATCATTTTCTTATTATTAAAATATAGTTTTGTGCCTTGGGTCATTGCGTTTTTAAATGAACTTTCATGTACATATTCTGCAAAGCAGTAGTTTTTTCTTTTTTTGGTTACTATATCGATTGGGAATTTAATTGTTTTAATAGGGCCAAATGCTTTTAATTCATATTTAATTTGTTCTTCCGTAATATTTTCAGGGATATTGCAAATAAACATTGTAGCTCTTGGATTTGATGTTGCATCTTTATTCTCTTTTGGATGATAATTTTTAATACCTAGAGCAACTTTGGCATCATTTGCTGCAACACGTTGCTGTCTTCGTTTTATTCTAAGTTCGTTGATATCTAAATAAGGATCAGACGTTTCTTTCGGAAAATGATACTTTGGAATTTCTCTAAGATATTTTACTACACCTCCATATGGCCGTGGTGGCTCATATTTAACTGGTTTGATAAATCTGAGCTTTGGTCTTGCACGAAAAAGTGCTGTGATTTCATCACTAAATTTTGGAGGCATAAATATCACTCCAAATGAATATGATATGTTATATGAAAATAGAAAAATTTTTATTGAATAAATATTTAAGTGTTCTTATTATTATGCAATTATGATGGAACTTCAAAATAATCCTATGTGGTTAATAAAAAATTTCAAGGTTGGTATATAAACAAGTTGGAAATATTGTGAAAAATTAAGATCGTAACAGAATTTTTGATTAAATTATTTTGGAAATTTGACATATTATATTCAAAATTTCTAAAAATGTCAATTCCAATCCCGCACCAAATAGAATATTGGTATTTAATTGTTTCAGAAAACGATTTAAAATATATAAAGACATTAGATGGACCTGATTATCGATTTCGCCAAACAGATCTAGTTGAAAATGTTTTTACGTCTAATCTTTATGTTCAAACACGACTCTCTTCTGATCAAAAAATTTTTACGAAGCAAATCAATATTTTTATTCAATCAGGAATGCATCCAGCAATATGCCGATTTGTGGGCTTTTCTTATTTTCCGAATCGTTATGCTTATACAAAATTTTATAAAAATAGCACACTTTCGCATATTTTAAGAGATATTAAAGTAGGTGTTTTACATCCTGAGTGGAATGGAACAATAAAATCGAAATGTGTTTTTGGCATTGTTGCAGCGCTTACTCATCTTCATAATCTTTTTGATGACCATTTTCCCAACTTTTCAATACATTATTTTTCAACTGAGAATATTGCTTTTAATTCAAAATTTGAACCAAAAATTGTTAATTATGAATTCGGCGATGAAGATCTCATCTCAAATTCAAATGCATATATTCCTCCTGAATTGCATATGGATTCAAAAGGATCAAGAAAATTTGAAGATGTATGGGCTTTTGGAATGGTTTTATATGAAATTTTAACAGGTAATCACCCATATGAAGGGAAGAGTGAAGATGAAATAAAAGCAGCTATAATAAATGGAGAACTTCCTGAATTACCTCCTCCATCAGAAGAAACAGATGGTATTGTTGGAATAATTCAAAATTGCCTTGAAAAAGAACCAGAAAATAGGCCAGAATTTTTCATGATTTTTTCTCATCTATTAGATCTTACTGATGATTTATTTCCTGAAACAGATAAGAACGTGTATCAATCATATAAAGATAGTTTATTAATTTATACAACTCAAACTGAAGAGAGTGTTGAATATATGAAAAAAAATGATTTAGAAGAAGAACAGTCAAATGCAAATTAATTGCAATACTATTACTTATATGTAAAGGCAAAACTTAAAATTAAGTTAAAATGATAATTTTGCCAAAATTCAAAAATATATGAAAAAATTCATTATAATTCGCTATGAATTTTGTACTTTACAAACATATTTGTTTTTATTTCATTGGAAATTTTAATTTAATAAACTGAATTTCACTGTTTTAAACACCAACCTTAATTATAACATAAAAGTTAATGCTTAAAAAATAACTTTTTAATTTCAAAAATCGTTAGGTTCGATAATTTTTTGCTTACCACGAATATTTTCATTAATTGGTGTTCTTTTAATAGATTAGAAACAGAGAAATGATATTATGAATTCTTATCAAACAGTTTCATTAATGAGTATGCGAAGCAGTTGATTAACATCATTCTAAAAAAAATATTAAATTATAGAATTATAATTGTAAATTTGTTCATGATTCGAAAAATAGATTGGTGCTCTTAAATTATTCTATTTGAGCATAACAGTCAAAATAAACTTCTGTGATAAATACCAAAATCGAATAAAGAAATTATTACTTAACGTTAAGTAATAATTGAGGGATTTCGGAATTTTGTTTTTCAAGATATTCTTTAAAATGCTTGGCTCCAAAACATTTTTCAAGCGCTGCTCGTTTTAATGTATTTTCTTTTTCAAACTTGCTTTTTGCATAAGTAATAGAATCTTCTTCATGCTTAATTGATGATGAATTACTAATTGCTGAAAGTAGTTTTCTGCGTCCTTTTGTTATTCTTTCTTTAATAACAGTTTGTCCTTCGGATGTAACTTTTTCAACGTCGTAAGAGTAAAAAGTTATTGGGCGGTTTGATTCAATTTTCTTTTTTTTCCATTTTGAAGCTTCTTCTCTCTCTTTAACTGCATCCATAATTATATTTTTAACTGTTTCGGCTTCAACTTCCATTTGTTCTTCTTCATCTTGTAATTTTTTCGGTTTATCATCATCAGAGGCAAATAAGTCGTCAATAGCATTTCCGTTTGATCTAGAAGAAATAATATTTTCTTCATTTTCTTCTTTTATAGCATCAAGTTTTAAGTTTTGATCATTTTTCTCTAAGTCGTTATTTTCAAAATCATGAGGTTTTGAATCTTTAATTAACAAACGCTTTTTGCGTGAATGTTTGGCTTCATCTAATGTATCATTAAAATCTTGGGCAGTGTCAGTTGCTGAAATTTGCTCCCCGTGTAGAGATAATCGTAAAATTCTGATGTCATCTTTTGTTAATGGAATTTTAGAATTTCCAAGAAATTCAAGATCATCATCATCGAGACCTTCATAATAATTGAGCGATTTTCGTGCTTTTGGTACTTTCACTGATTTGAGTCTTGTCGGTTCAACAAATACCCACGGTAAGTTCATATTCTTAAGGTTATTTAATCTCTTCTGCTCTGCTTTTCGTAAAGCAAGATTTGGATGCATTGAGGCATCAACAAAAGTTTCCATTTCTTTTTGAAATTTTGAATTAAAATTCAATATTCAAAAATCTTCAAAATAACGTATTCAAATAAACTTAAAATCAAAATAGGCGAAGTGACAAACTATAGAAAAAGTTACACCATTTTTTTCTGAGGAAAATTCGTTATTCTGACTTTTTGAGTTAATTGAGAAGGCATACAAAAAGTTCTAAAATTTTCTTGTAAAGTTTTGAAAAAGTTCACTAAGATAAAACCATGAAAAAGCGCCATTTTTATAGAACTAAACCAATCAAAGAAACCGAGATGACGACATTGCCGCCCATAGCATGATCACGATCAGTAATGCTTAGCAGCTAGCTGGTTGTAACTGCGGCGAGTCGTCATCCGGACAAAGATATCGCGATTTCATCCGGAAGATCTGGAATGACGACATTGCCGCCCATAGCAAGACCACGATCAGCAATGCTTAGCAGCTAGCTGGTTGTAACTGCGGCGAGTCGTCATCCGGACAAAGATATCGCGATTTCATCCGGAAGATCTGGAATGACGACATTGCCGCCCATAGCAAGACCACGATCAGTAATGCTTAGCAGCTGGCTGGTTGTAACTGCGGCGAGTCGTCATCCGGACAAAGATATCGCGATTTCATCCGGAAGATCTGGAATGACGACATTGCCGCCCATAGCAAGACCACGATCAGCAATGCTTAGCAGCTAGCTGGTTGTAACTGCGGCGAGTCGTCATCCGGACAAAGATATCGCGATTTCATCCGGAAGATCTGGAATGACGACATTGCCGCCCATAGCAAGACCACGGTGGCAATAAAAAGATGAAAATAAAACAAACAAAAAACAAACAAAATTGATTATTTAATATTATTATTACGATTTTTTAATTTTTTTATTTTGATAAAGCTTATTTAAAATATTCTGAGTCTTCTCAGAAATTTGTTAAATTTTTTTTTTTATAAATATATATAACTTTTTGAAAGAATTATGGTCTTTTTATATTTATGGAAGAAGACCAAAATCTTTATTATTCAGCGAAATATCTATCTCATACGCAAAGACCTAATTCTTTAAAAGATAAAGTTCTAAAATTTTCTTGTAAAGTTTTGAAAAAGTTCACTAAGATAAAACCATGAAAAAGCGCCATTTTTATAGAACTAAACCAATCAAAGAAACCGAGATGACGACATTGCCGCCCATAGCATGATCACGATCAGTAATGCTTAGCAGCTAGCTGGTTGTAACTGCGGCGAGTCGTCATCCGGACAAAGATATTGCGATTTCATCCGGAAGATCTGGAATGACGACATTGCCGCCCATAGCAAGACCACGATCAGCAATGCTTAGCAGCTGGCTGGTTGTAACTGCGGCGAGTCGTCATCCGGACAAAGATATCGCGATTTCATCCGGAAGATCTGGAATTGACGATATTGCCGCCCATAGGACGACCACGGTGGCAATAAAAAGATGAAAATAAAACAAACAAAAAACAAACAAAATTGATTATTTAATATTATTGTGATTTTTTATTTTTTATTTTTATTTTTTATTTTTTTTTTTTTTTTTTGATAAAGCTTATTTAAAATATTCTGAGTCTTCTCAGAAATTTGTTAAGAGAAAAATCTGTTACCACCTGCAGCTAAATCTGCATTTTTCCAACTTGCTATTTTGAATTTAGATAAAAAATATATGACACCTGAATTATCGCATCTAGTTTCAAAAACATAGCGGACAAAATTAGAAAAACATATTTTTTCGATATCATGATATGATAATTGAGGATACATTCCTTTAATTTCAGCCTTCGTTTCATAGTATTTTTTCTTAATTAATTCGATGTCAGCATTACAGTCTTTTATCATTGAATCAAAATTGTCATCTTCGTCGTATAAATTTTCAAGTTTTAATTTTTCTTTCTTTTGACTTGTGTTACTTTCTTCTTTCTTTTTTCTGAAAACCAATTTTTCATCAAGTGCTCGAAAATCAAAATGATTTCCAGAATATTTGGCATCATTTGGATTAATATTTGGGAATTTTGGTAAAACATATGTAAAACAATTAAGAAACTCATTAATAAAAGAGCCTAATATATTCAATGATTCCTTATCAAACTTTCTATTCTTTTCAACTTCGTATATTGATATTATTCTATCTATATTTTTTCTATTTGATTTAAAAAGATTTTTTTCAAATTTATAATTGGGGAACTTTTTGAGAGATTGAACAAATAAATATTGAATATCAATTTCATTGCTATTTTTAACAATATTAAATATTTCTGATTTGCAAAAATTATTTAATATTGTATGTATGCAAGGAAGTTTCACTCCATAAATTGATTCAACAAAATCATCTTCACCACAATCACAATTTTCTTTTGAACATTTTAAATAATTATCTGGTCTCTTGCTAAGAATTTGTATAACTTTTTGAATCATTTTTTGATGTTTGTTTTGAAAAGAATTTCCACAAATATCTGAGTAATTATTTATATAATTTAATAAATAATTTACAATTGTTGTGAAACCAGTTTTAAATGAATGAGTTCCGGAATCTGGCAATTTTTGATTGATATTTCCGTGGAAACCTTCCGAATGATTTGAACAACGAGCTACATGGTGGTCAGAACGAATCCATATTGCCCAATTAGCAATATAATAATCACTTTTTTTAATTTCTTCTTTATTTGGCATTCTTTCCACTTCATCTATATCTTTTAACATAATTTCAAAATCTTTTAATTTTTGTTTTTTTTCATTATCTTGATCGGTATCGTCAAATAAAGGTGAATTTGGATCTTTTTTATATTCGTCCATTTCAACTAAAATAAATTCTTTTTCTTGTTTATATATTAAATATGTTTTGCATCTCAATAACCTTGCAACCCATATGCCTAATGATGATTTAGGTCCAAATATTTGTATAATATGACGATGACAAAAATATTGAATATTTGAATGTAATTTACAGAACTTTTTGATAGGAGAACCTAAATCTGATAAAACAACTTTATTTTCAAAAACATTTTTATTTAAACAAAACTTATTTAATCCATCAAATAATAAATTATATAAAAAACGGTTCTCTTTAGGGCCAATTGATAATGCGAAAGGAAAACTTGAATTGAAATAAATTGAATGGTATATACAAAATTTGTAAGGCTTAAGCGCATAAAAAGAAGCATCAATTTGCAAATAATGCATATAATTTATAACTTCTAAAGCCCAAGGCATAATCCATATTATATTTTTAATAAAAGCAAAATCATTATTAAATTTAAATGCAAATCCATCGTCCTGAACTTTTTGAGTACTTATCTCAATATAAACAAAACCAGGTAAATGCAATAAAATTTTATAAAAATCATCATAACCTTGAAAACTAACGGCTCTTCTACGCAAGGTTCTTTTATCTAAAAAGTTTTGAAAAGCAAATTTTATAAATATTGGAAAATTAGAATTTTTTCGAGCTACGTAATTACAAAAAGTATAAAGCATTGTATTTTTATGTTTACATTGTTTATTCCAAAAATCTTGAGTCAAAAAAGGACACTCTTTATTTTTCAAAGTATATGGCGACGTCATGATACATTCTTCAAAATCAATAGTAACAACTTTCATAGTTTGGTTTTCAAGGAGTTGATCTCTAGCGAGAACTTTAATGGTTTCCAAATCGTTTTTGACAGTTATGCTAAATATTTGAATTTCAGTATTTATCTTTGATTTATTACAGCAACTAAACGAAAAAATGTCATTATAAACTCTTTTGTTGTTGCATATAAATTCTTTGGTTAAGCTATCGAGGAAAAGGATTAGCGAAATGATATTGAAATTCTGAGAATGCAAAGGAACAATTTCAATGAATGTTCTTAATCCTTTATCTTTTAAAGAATTAGGTCTTTGCGTATGAGATAGATATTTCGCTGAATAATAAAGATTTTGGTCTTCTTCCATAAATATAAAAAGACCATAATTCTTTCAAAAAGTTATATATATTTATAAAAAAAAAAATTTAACAAATTTCTGAGAAGACTCAGAATATTTTAAATAAGCTTTATCAAAATAAAAAAATTAAAAAATCGTAATAATAATATTAAATAATCAATTTTGTTTGTTTTTTGTTTGTTTTATTTTCATCTTTTTATTGCCACCGTGGTCGTCCTATGGGCGGCAATGTCGTCAATTCCAGATCTTCCGGATGAAATCGCGATATCTTTGTCCGGATGACGACTCGCCGCAGTTACAACCAGCCAGCTGCTAAGCATTGCTGATCGTGGTCTTGCTATGGGCGGCAATGTCGTCATTCCAGATCTTCCGGATGAAATCGCGATATCTTTGTCCGGATGACGACTCGCCGCAGTTACAACCAGCTAGCTGCTAAGCATTGCTGATCGTGGTCTTGCTATGGGCGGCAATGTCGTCATTCCAGATCTTCCGGATGAAATCGTGATATCTTTGTCCGGATGACGACTCGCCGCAGTTACAACCAGCTAGCTGCTAAGCATTACTGATCGTGATCATGCTATGGGCGGCAATGTCGTCATCTCGGTTTCTTTGATTGGTTTAGTTCTATAAAAATGGCGCTTTTTCATGGTTTTATCTTAGTGAACTTTTTCAAAACTTTACAAGAAAATTTTAGAACTTTATCTTTTAAAGAATTAGGTCTTTGCGTATGAGATAGATATTTCGCTGAATAATAAAGATTTTGGTCTTCTTCCATAAATATAAAAAGACCATAATTCTTTCAAAAAGTTATATATATTTATAAAAAAAAAAATTTAACAAATTTCTGAGAAGACTCAGAATATTTTAAATAAGCTTTATCAAAATAAAAAAATTAAAAAATCGTAATAATAATATTAAATAATCAATTTTGTTTGTTTTTTGTTTGTTTTATTTTCATCTTTTTATTGCCACCGTGGTCGTCCTATGGGCGGCAATGTCGTCAATTCCAGATCTTCCGGATGAAATCGCGATATCTTTGTCCGGATGACGACTCGCCGCAGTTACAACCAGCCAGCTGCTAAGCATTACTGATCGTGGTCTTGCTATGGGCGGCAATGTCGTCATTCCAGATCTTCCGGATGAAATCGCGATATCTTTGTCCGGATGACGACTCGCCGCAGTTACAACCAGCTAGCTGCTAAGCATTGCTGATCGTGGTCTTGCTATGGGCGGCAATGTCGTCATTCCAGATCTTCCGGATGAAATCGCGATATCTTTGTCCGGATGACGACTCGCCGCAGTTACAACCAGCCAGCTGCTAAGCATTACTGATCGTGGTCTTGCTATGGGCGGCAATGTCGTCATTCCAGATCTTCCGGATGAAATCGCGATATCTTTGTCCGGATGACGACTCGCCGCAGTTACAACCAGCTAGCTGCTAAGCATTGCTGATCGTGGTCTTGCTATGGGCGGCAATGTCGTCATTCCAGATCTTCCGGATGAAATCGTGATATCTTTGTCCGGATGACGACTCGCCGCAGTTACAACCAGCTAGCTGCTAAGCATTACTGATCGTGATCATGCTATGGGCGGCAATGTCGTCATCTCGGTTTCTTTGATTGGTTTAGTTCTATAAAAATGGCGCTTTTTCATGGTTTTATCTTAGTGAACTTTTTCAAAACTTTACAAGAAAATTTTAGAACTTTTTGTATGCCTTCTCAATTAACTCAAAAAGTCAGAATAACGAATTTTCCTCAGAAAAAAATGGTGTAACTTTTTCTATAGTTTGTCATTCCGCCATCAAAATAGAGGTATTCATGTAGAGAAATTGACGAAATATTGTAGTATTGATCATATTTTCTTTATTTTTATTTTGAAACTAAGAATGAACTTTAATGGATAAGAATTTTATACTCCTATTTTTGAGATATAATTTTTTTTATATAAAAATTGATGAAATATAAATATATATATAATTTTGTTTTATTAATTATTATAGAATATATATATTGATAACTTATTAATACTTTTATGTTTAAAAAATATTTATTTTCTAGAGATACACTTGTTTATATTTTTTTTATTTTTTATAAATTTTTAACTTTTTCAGTTACTATATTTTTTATATTGAAATAATAAACATTTTTTATCCTAGTAGTATTTTTATTAAAACATTATTTTATTTTATATATATTATTTATATTATATTTTATATACTATTTAAATTTTATATTTAAGTTTTACATTATATATTAAATAGATAAATTAACAAAAAAAAAATGAAAAATTCAATTAAACGATGATTTTATATTGAATTTCTAAAAAAATATGTTGCTTTGTATTGTGATTATTATTTGGTTTTCAATAGATTAAATATTAAAGTCATTTTTATAATATAGTACATAATAATTTTACTTTATAAAAAATATTTTTAATAATATTTTTAAGAAGATGAGGAAATTTATATTTTTCAATAATCACTTCACTATTAACTTCACTTCACCGAAAATAATCATCTCACGTCACTAAAAAATAATAACGTACCAAAATACGATGAAAAATAATTCAAAATAATACAAAATATTAATTACATTTTTCTTTAAAATGAGAGTATAAAGTAACTTATTTACATAATAAAATTTATTTAAATATTTATTATTATTATATTCTACAATTAGTATATACGCTCAATATAAAATATCAAAATTAAAAATAAAAAAATATGAAATTAAAATGGAAATCTAAAAATAATTTTCTCATTACTTGACAGTTAATGTAATTTTAATATTTTATTTTATTTTATAATAGTATTATAATATAATTATAATATAATTATAATATAAAATAATATGCTACCTAATAAAAATATAAAGTTATACTAATTTATAAATTAACTGTTCTTATAACTTTTTGTGCAATGTATTCAATTATTTTGTTATAGATTTGAATTGATTTAAATCAACGTGTTTTTGATCCATTCAATTTTTTTATCTAAATATCTAATAATATTTTGTAATTGTGTCTCGTATTTAAATAAACAAATAAATATTTAAAATATTTATAAAAAGTTTCCATAATTAGTAATATATTTTCTATCAATATTGACTTTATTATTTATTTTACATTTAGATACAACTTCGTGACAGCTAAATTATTTTATTAGTTGCATTATTATCATTATGAATCGTTTAACTGTATTATTATTTTGATTTAGATTCATTTATTTTTTAATAAAACAATTTCTTGACAGCAAAAATTTTGCAATCACGTTAAACAATCAGCATCATGATAGCTAAATCATTTTATTATTTTATTTTATTATTTCACAATATTAGTTTTATTTTAACGTGACAGCATCATCTAGTTTTTTTTCTTTTTTCAATTTCTCCACCTATATTACATGTTAAAAATATTTATTCATATTATTATGATTGCAATTTATTTTTCATTTTTTATAAACAATAAGAAAATGATTTTTTAAAAAACTTGTTTAAATGAAAATATTATCACTTTTTTACTCTTTTTTTGGCTTATATAAAAAATTTTGTTTTTTTGTTATTCTTAAAGTGCATGATTTTTTATTTCCACAACTATTTCATTAACTGTATAGTTTATTGTCAATATATCAAAATTTATTTTGTTCCAAAAAGTTTTATTTATGAACTTATAGTTAGAATAGCATATATATTATTATACTGTTGTGTTAAAATTGCTTTTTTATGTTAATGGCATAATATCTAAATGAAATTTTTGTGTGATCAGATAAGTAAATATGATTTTTTTAATTTAATCATATTTAAAATATAAAATACAATATATTCATGCATTTTTTTAAACAAAAATCATTCATAAACTTCATTTTGCCAATGCTGTTTTCTTAAAAAAAAAAAAGTTCGGAAAATATTCGAACCAAATTCTTTTTTATGAAAATGGGCAGCCCCGGGCAATTGCCCAAAAAAGTGGAAACGGGCACTGCTTCGCCCGAAAAAACATAAATAACCGTTTTGCCCGGGCAGCCCATTTTGCCCGTAAATTTGCCCGGGCATGCCCGGGCAGTACGTTTATTTCGGGCCCATTGCCCGCCCCGTGCCCGTTTCCCATCCCTAAAAAAAAAATTTGATTAAGAATATTTATTAGGTATACTATATATAAATATAATAAAAAAGATTTAAAGACTTTAAATATCAAAAATTTAATTTTTTTAACGAATAAAATATCAGTATAAATAAGTAATATGATGAAATGTAATAAAAATTGAAATTGAATGAATAATATTTTTGTATATATTAAAAATTTTAAAAAAGTATTGATTTTTTACATTATTTTCTTTTTTTATTTCTAATATTATTTTATATATATATATTTATATTATTATATTATCTATTTATATAAATACATTTACAAATATTAGGTAAAATATCACAGTATTTGTATCGCAAATTATTATATTACGATAGGATTTGAATTTATTCAAGCAAAAGAAAATTATTATATATATTTCTATGATAAATTTTAACAATTATAATCATCTTTTATAATGTATATGATTTAATTATAACAATATACATACATAATTAATATAATTAAAATTTCTGATGATAAGTTATTAACATTGAAAAATAAAGATTATTTAAGGGGGACCTTTCTGAGGAAAACGATCAAGGTCAAATATAATCTAGTAAGGTTAATTTTTATTTTAATTAAAAAGTCTTCAATATACTGTTTTTTCCAACTCTACTTAGCAGAAAAGACAAATGATTGATAAAGAATCAATGCGTAATCCATCTAAGTTTATATGTAATAGTTTATATCGAGTTATGGTTTCGATAACGAGTAACATTTGATTATCAGAAATCTCCAAATGATTTCTGATAATTTTCAGCGAGAGATTATCAAATCAGCTACTTTACATTAATTTTCAACCAAATTTTTGCATTTCTTCCAATCATCAAAAATTCGATATTGATATAATACTGCTTAAAATAAACCAATATAATATTAAACCATTAAAAATAAAACAAAAGTACATATTATTTAATATTTTTAATTTAATAAACAAATTTAACAGGAAAATAAAAAAAATAATTTAAATTATTTGTAAAACAGAAATTTATTAATTTGCCTCAAATTAATTTATTTCAATTGAAACTAAGTTTTTTTGCATTGGGTTTTTAGCCGTTTGCTTTCTTGTTTTGATTAATCTTTTTACTTAATTTAGCATTTCTTTCTTTTCTTCTACTTTCTTTAAAAGGTTCTGTTCTTTTTTTTCTGAGACTGTTTTCTAGAATTTATAAATTGATTAATTGAATTTTTTTTATCAATATTAAATTTTTCCATTAGTTTATCAGTCCAATTTTCATCATTCCACTCTAAAACAGCTTCTGATAATCTTAATTCTATTGAGGTGGAATACTTAATATTTTTAGATAAAAATTTCGTTTTAAGCCGGTTAAAACACTCGTTATTTTGAGTGTTATAATTCGGATTTATTTTCTACGCATAATGATCGTTTTCTTTTAAAAATTTATTTAATTTTTCTTTAAAATATGTTTTATTTGATCCGGAATATAATCTTAACTTGGTGTTATTATTATGAATACAATGAGAATGGTTTCCAGTGTAGTGTTCAGGCATATGATAATATAAATCTATTCTTTTTTGTGTAGAGATTGAATTATTTCTGAATAAACTATTCAAATAACGGTTCATGCTTTCAATAAGTCCATTGAAAGGTTTTCTCTCTCTTTTATTGAATTTTTCAAGATTTTTTTTGAAGATTTTAAGGCATGGCCTACATCTAATGTTTCAATTATCTTCCAACCAGAATTATTTATTATATTTCTGGTAACGCCGTCATTATCGTGAAAGTAATATTTAAATTTTTGAGAATGTTTCCATCGTTCAACCAGTTTTTCAATAGAAACTTTTTCTAAGTTTCTGGAGCATTCATTTGTATTTCCATGTACAAATTGCTTTGGAGTTGTAGATATCTCAAAGTCTATGATCTTCCTTGTTTTTATATCTATCAAAGTAACGATGCAAGCAGTGCCATGGCGCCGGTGATCCCATGCCCCGTCAATTGATATAATTGTTTCATTCTCAATTTTTTCGGAAAAATTTTTTGCTGATTCTTTTGCCATTTGTATATATATTGGTGATATTTGATTTTGATATTTATAAAAAGTTTTTTCTGAACAAACTTCAATTCCATTAAAATTGAATACATTTCTGGCAATTTGATAAGAAAGGCCAAAAATTAAAATCGAAATTGTGAATGTCATATCATTATCTATTGAATGATTATTTGTTTGTGTTAACTGATCACTTTTTGAAATATTTATCAATTTTTGTCTTGAATTATCTAGAATTTGAGTTCCTACACTTTTATAATAAATCATCTTTCTTCCATTGTTTTTTGAATTTTTTGCTGTATTTTTTAGAAATGAAATGAAATTTCAATTTAAATAAATAATTATTTTCCAAACTTTTTCAAAACTTTTTGATGGCATAAAATAAATAAAAAATAAAAACTTCTCAATTATATTGGATATAGTCTAGAGGAAAACCCCCCTACCAAATGGAAAATCCCCTACCAAATCTCTATATAAAAGAGTTAGAATCATAATATCATATATACATATAGATAAAATGTTCATTTGATAAAATAATTATTATTATTTAAAAAATGTTTATTTTATATTTAGATATTAGTATTTAAAAATGGAATCTATTCAATTTTTTTATCGAAAAATTGAATAGAAAATGGTAGGTGGGTTTTCCACCAACGTACTTTTTGCCACCATTAAAGGCCAAAAATAGGTGAATAAAAATGGTAGGGGGTTTTCCATTGGTAGGGGGGTTTTCCAGTAGACTATAGCTTTATCTTTTTAGAAATGATAATATAATAATCTTTTATATTTTTATAACCAGAAATTTTAATTATTACTATTATATATAAATATGATTTATATTTATAGATTAATTATTACCATTCATATTTTAATTTAAAAGATATAAATTGAAGAATATAATTTATAATATATGGGATTTTGATAAACATTTTAATGCAATCATATTATTGTATCATACACAAATTTATGAAATTTGATTTATAAAAAATCATTGATAATTATGCTACCATCATATTATTATTATAAGATAATAATTATAATATTTTTTAGTTTTTATTTAACCTTTAATCACATATTCGGAAAAAAATAAAAGAATCATTTATACTATTTGTATAAAAATGTGCATAAAAAGCATTAATTCCCTTTAAAAATAATATTATTGTATATAATAAATGTATTTATCTAATAATATAATGTTATAAATGTTTTCATGTTAATTTGTATTCTATAATTATATTTTATATTATTGTTTCATTCTATTTTAAAGGTAATTATATTAAAAATATAATTATATATCTCTTAAATATTAAAAAAAAGATATTTTTATGTGCATTTTCAAATAATCAAATTAGGAATTAAATTCAAAAAAAAATTCTTCATAAGTTTATTTAATATTTATATGTATACAATGATATATTATTTAAATCAATCATTGGATATCTTTTACTATATTTTGAAATCACAAATTTGCCACATATATTATTTTTTTTGGAAAACATATCCAATTTTAGTTTGAAATAACTCAATGCTCACTAATAATCCTGCAATATTTTTATATAAAATATAATTAATGCATGTTTGTTTAAAGTTTCTGGGTCTCAAATCTAGAAAAAAATAAATTGTTAATATTTTTTTTACGATAGTTAAGAAAAATGCACAATTTTTTTTGCAATTATAGCTTATTTAAAAGAAGATTCAGAATTATTTTGATATTTAGAGACCCACAAATTTTAAGTTATTCGTATTATATTTTAATGCTACAAAAAAGAAATGGCTACCTAAAACTTATATTTAGTTATTTCATTTTTAAAATTCAATGCATTTTTCAAAGGAAACAATCATACGAAATTGAAATATTGATCGGTAAAGAAAAATAGTAAACGGGTAAAAGTCCCCCTTAATAACACAAAATTGAATAAAATTCCTTTAGAAAGATTATAAAAAAATTCAATATATTCAGAAAACAATTGAAATTAAAAAAAATGAATATATATGTTAAACATCAATATAAATCACATATTTATATTTCAAATGTTTAAAATATAAATAATATTATTGTATTTCAATTATTATTTGTTTTGTGGAAATAATTAATGCTCTCTGATAATTAATAAAACTTTTTTGGAATTCATGACTTCAATATTATTATATTACTGTTTAAATATCGATTATGAATTGATCATTCGTTTATTTTACATCAAATTCCTCAGTAAAAATGATTGATTATTGATGTACCCAATGCTCATTAATTTTATTAAACTTTTTTTAAAAAATTGAAATAAAAAACTTTGAATTAGGGATGGGAAACGGGCGCCCGAAACGTGCCCGGGCAATGTCAGATTGGTCATATCACCGGGCAAGAATGGGCACAAACGTCTTTTTTACATTGCCCGTTTTTTCTCGTTCTTGCCCATTTGATTGTTAAATTGATTGCCCGTTCATCATTTTCTTTCCTGTCCTTAAATTTTATGAAATAGTTAAAGCTGCTTGTTCGATTTTCTTCGAATCTTTTTTTTTTCAATTTCTCCACCTATATTCCATGTTGATAATATTTATTCATATCATTATGATTGCAATTTATTTTTCATTTTTTATAAACAATAAGAAAATGATTTTTTTATAAACTTGTTTAAATGAAAATATTATCACTTTTTTTCTCTTTTTTTGGCTTATATAAAAAATTTTGATTTTTTATTATTCTAAAATGCATAATTTTTTATTCCCACAAGTATTTCATTAACTGTATAGTTTATTTTCAATATATCAAAATTTAATCTGTTCCAAAAAGTTTTATTTATGAACTTATAATTATAATAGCATATATATTATTATACTGTTGTGTTAAACTTGCTTTTTTATGTTAATGGCATAATATCTAAATGAAATTTTTGTGTGATCAGATAAGTAAATGTGATTTTTTTAATTTAATCATATTTAAAATATAAAATACAATATATTCATGCATTTTTTTAAACAAAAATCATTCATAAACTTTATTTTGCCAATGCTGTTTTCTTAAAAAAAAAAAAAAGTTCGGAAAATATTCGAACCAAATTCTTTTTTATGAAAATGGGCAGCCCCGGGCAATTGCCCAAAAAAGTGGAAATGGGCACTGCTTCGCCCGAAAAAACATAAATAACCGTTTTGCCCGGGCAGCCCATTTTGCCCGTAAATTTGCCCGGGCATTCCCGGGCAGTACGTTTATTTCGGGCCCATTGCCCGCCCCGTGCCCGTTTCCCATCCCTACTTTGAATATTAACTTTTCTTGAATATTTTATTTTTTATTAATAATTATTCGTAAAATTGAAAATAAAGAATCAAAAAACTAACTAAAAAATATGATGTTAAAAAAAATTAAAATATTAATTAGAAAAGTTTTAAAATTATTTTGGGTTTTTTGGAGCGATAAAAGCCAACCAAGGACAAAAATACAAAAATGTAAAAAACCCAAAAAAACTTCTAAAAAATGAACTTTTTGGGCTCTGGGTAAATTGTGTTTTGAGTGAATCGATATTTTATATTTGAAGAAAAACTGGCAATATTCGAACTGACCATTTTTAATACCATATACAGATGTCCGAAAGATTTTCCATATTTTTTTTTTTTTTTTTTAACAATTATTAGACTTTTTCAAATGATAATTTGCAAATGGGTCAAAATTTTCATTTTATAGCTATATATCAAATTTTAATTGCATTTTTTAGCAATATTTTCAATTTCTAATACTTACATATGAATACATGATAACCCTAATTCAGATGCTAAATTTAAATATTTCGCCATATTCTTTTTTTTTTTATTTTTATTCGAGTTTTTGCTACATATTATCAATATTTATTTAGATTTTACATCGATTTTAGCAAAGGTCAGAATAAAATTGACATCATTTAATATCAATTTGTTTTGATATCTTATCTTTTATAAAAAGATCAAAAATATTTAATTACATTGGTCATATGATACAAAAGCAATATATCAGTTTTGAATAGAATAATTAAAAAATAATCATTATGAAATTACTTTTTTTAATTATCACGAATGTGGCTCATTTATTGTCCATTGCCATGATCTCCATTCGGATCGGTTTTATATTTGTTTTTCCATTTCAGACGGCTGATATTTTTCTTACGCATCACTTCACTTTCATAGGATTTTATTCTTCTTTTGATTATATCTTGACTATCTTTTTTTATTTCATCTTGAATCACTTGCGAAAGTGGTGATGAATTACAGCATTGTCGAATAAGAAATTGTCCCATTTCTGGATCATTTTGCAAAATAACAGCCGAAGCTCTTCGTCTTCGAATCCTATTACAGTTGAATTTTTTGGGAGCATGCCTACCATACGAGGCATTCAAAGATTCAACTGCTTGCGTTGAATATTCAGTTGAAACATTTCTCAGAATCTTAGCTTGCTCGTTAACAAAATCAATGAAAATCTGTGCGATTGGATCATTTAAAACGCCAGTTTGCCTGAAAAAATTGACTTTATCATCCGAATGGTTACAGTTTGAATGATCTCCTAAATAGTGTGGGATGCAAGAAATCCACATCGCAACTCTTGTGTCCTGATCGTGTTCCTTTAAGCAGGTATTAATCCATTTGATTATATGGTTTTTCATTCCATAAAATGGATGATTTATTTTGATTAGTTCACCTTCATCATTGTAATAAGAAAATTTTCGGTTTTCTTGAACCATTTGATCGAAAGCTTTTTCAAAATTTTTCCTGTAATGTCCAGGATCGTTGACAATTAAATCACTCACACCAACTTCATCAAGAAGTTTTCCTGACTTGTTGTCACGATCTTTTACTATTCTATTTATATCGTCAAAAATTTCTTCTTTCATTTGTTAAATAACAATGGACGTTCCATACGTCTCCATGTTGTTGCTCGATCCGTCATAAGTTCCAGTAGGCCTATTCTTTCCTTTTTTAGTCATTGTCGCAAATTCAACAAATTAGAAGTAAGCGATGACAATGAAGACGACAATGCAGATAATATAAGAAGAGATGCCGAACGAGAAACAAAAAGAAATGACGAAGAAGCCTCTAGCGATAATGAAGACGAAGATGACGAACAAAATAAAGAAAACGATAATACAAATAACAAAGATGAAGAAGACGAACAACCTCCTTTATACAGCCCTAAGTACAGCCACTGCTTTAACATCGATCCGACTTATATCAGTTTACAGATATTACAAGAATTGCAACAGATAAATGAGTACTTAAAGAAAGAAAGAGAACGAAAGGAGCACAAGAAACTTACTAAAGAATTAATAAACGAGGTAATTAAACAGAATAAAGAAGAAGACTCGAGCGATGATGTTGATATAGTTTATTACGAACCGATGCCTAAGATGATGAGGAGAAATAAAGTCTTTGCTGATATGATTAATAAGTAAACAATCTTTGTTATTATTTTTGTTTATATTTAAATGAATATGTATGATATTAGTGAAAAAGAAATTTTGTTTAACTTCATAAGTGAGCTAGCTAAGAGAGATGAGATTAAACCATTAAGGAAGCTTATAAAGAATAATCCTTACTGTAATCAATTTAATACTAAGGAACTTAATAATCAGATTAAGATAACTGGATACAAGTTTACTAAAAGGAATGGTAATTTAATTCTAATAGTGGACAAGAAGGATAGTGTTAATGATAAGTGCCTTGGGGTATTAAATGAAGTCTTGAATGAGTTGATCTGATAATATATTATTTTTGTCTTCGCTGGAATAATATTAAACAAAGATGTTTATAGATGCTTATGTTCTGTCTTCTGTCCTCTGTCCACTACATTTTTTAGAAAACGATTTATCAAGTGACATTATTACATCTTTCTTGTTGTAGTTAATTGGTCTCTCATTTGACCTATATTTGACCTGTATTTGAATCTGTTCATTACATTATCTAAGAACAAGGAACAGAAGCATTATTAATTATTAAAGTCTCGGTTTGAACGTGAATTAACCTTAGTACTTGAACGAACAAATGAATGAAATGAATGATAATGTTGAATGAAAGGAATTGAATGAATTGAACGAATTGAATGAATAAACGAATTGAATGAATTGAATGATGTCGAATGATAGTATTAAGCAAATTAATGAACTGAAATGACCTTATTGAACAAATGGAATGAATTGAATGAATGATGTTGAATGAATAAATTGAGTGAACGAATTGAATGGAATTGTTTGAATGAATTAGACGAACGAATGCATTTGATTGGTCCATATTTCTCTGTTTCATGTTGTTGCTGTTGATCGAAAGCAGAGGTGACAAAAATATAGTGACAATTCACCTGCTCACCTTTAATACAATTCACCTTAGTATTTAGAAATGGAATTGAATAAATTGAATAAAAGTATTGTCCCACTCTTTCTTGTTGTGAGTGTGTGTTGAATTGAATGAAACGAATGAATGAATAGAACGAATTGACCTTTTTGTTAGTGTTATTGAACGAGTTGAATGATAGTATTGAATAGATTGAACGAATTGAATAAATGATGTTGAATTGTCCCACTCTTTCTTGTTGTGATATTATTGTAAATGATATTGAACAAATTAACTACACTATTAAACGAACTGAATTGGCTGGAAGCAATAAGGTTAAAAAAATAGGGTTACATCTCGCTGCGAGGCCTGCTAACCTTTAATGCATTTTACATAAATTGAGTGCTTGTTTTGACCTATTAATTGGCCTTAGTATTTGATTATTTGAATGCATTTGATTGGTCATCTATCCACTCCATTTTCTGTTTCATGTTGTAGCTGTTAAATGAAAGCAGAGGTGACAATTAACCTTAGAATTTAGAAATGGAATGTTGATAACCGTAAAAATGCTGATGATAAAGGTGAAAATACTCTATGGTAAGACATTAGTTAAGACATATTAAGACGGGCAACTTACACTAGGTTTTTTATTGTGGTTTCCTATGTAGAGTAGTGTCTCATGTCTTGTCTTATTTAAGACATTATTCATGACAATTGAAAGTTGATAACTTTTTTGACTAAGTTTGAAAGTTGAAAAAAGAGGGGAGGGCAAAAAGTAGGAGAGAATTTTGGGCGTCAAAAGACAAGACAACTTAAGACACTAAGACGGTACTTAACATAGGTTTTTGATATGAAGTCTTAAGGCAAGTACAAGTGTCTCAGTTTAAGCTTACATAGGTTCAACAAAAAAAATAAAACGCGGTTTTTTTCATATTAACTCTCTAGCTATTTCATCAGGAGCATTGAAATCAAAGTCGTCATCATCATTGGTATTATCATTTTTGAACTTAGTTAGATATTCTTCACGGAGTACGTAACAATATGGTCTACTCCCTTTGCGCCTTAATTGTTTAGCTTTGCAATAGCTATTCATGTGTTTATTGAATGTGATTTTGTTTGGAATATTGCTTAAATGTATTATATCCTGTGACCATTTCATGAAGTCATCGTATGAATCATCTTTGATATAACCCTCAACAAAATCTTTCTTATGATATTGAATGAACAATTCAAATGGCGATAAAGATGATTGTTGGATATTTTCTTTTGACTCTGTCATTGGTATATCACAGTTCATAAAGAATGTGAACAATTGTTGATAAAACTCTGGATGATTGATTACTTGTGCAAGCTTGTTGAAATATTCATAATCACCAGCATATTTGTTTGATGTTGTGGTTACCATATAACGCCTATCTCCACGTTCTATTTTAACAGGTGCTACGTGATTACTGACAATTATTAAATTCACCACGTTCTCAACTTCACGTACTGGTTCAAATTTCTGGTTAATTAACATCCTCTTTTCAGTTAGTATTGATTTAAGACTGTCAGCATTAAAGTATTTGATAGTATCCGCCGAAGAAATTTCATTGTATACAATCAACTTCTTATTCTCAAGCATAGCATTAAACTTGCCAGTCAAGTAATCAAGGTTGTTTAAGTTAGACGTTGCATAAATACCTAGTAGCTTGCAGATTATATCAGTAAAAGGCGTGTTCTTACCTGTTCCTTGATCGCCGTTAATAACTAATGCGACTTCTGTTTTGGCCTTGATACCCACGACACTATATATTTATAAACTTCGTCATTATTAGCAGCAATAATCTCGTGAATATGTGTAAGTATTGGTTGGATAATGTCAGGTTTGAAATCATTAGTAATTGTGTAATCATATCCTTGGAAGTAACTAAATAATGACGGATTATCGCTGTAAAAACTTATGGCCGATTTCATGAAGATATTTTTGTTGCGCCCACTATTGAATATCGTTAATGCGGTAACATCATGTTCTTTGCCTTCTTTAACGTATTTGCCCAAGTAAATGGAATTAAGTAACGTTGACAATCCTTTGTAATCCAAATATGAGAGTTTATAAGCGTTGTCTTCCATATTCGCATGTTCCTTGATAATGAACAATGGTTTACCAGAATTAATGAATACAAGTACTTGCTTCAAATCTGTAAGGAATTCTCCAACACGTATGCCATAACCATTATAATTTTCATAATGCTTGGTACGTAAAGTATCTAATGAAAATTCTCCCTTGATATTAAATATTACTAACTCATCGACTTTGTTTTGTACAAACTTACTAAGGTATTGATTACGAACATTTTTGTCAACGTGCTTGAGCAATGAGAAGAACCATTTATTACTGAGTTCTTGTTCATAATAATTAGCAAAGTTATCTACTGGACAGCCATTCGTATGTTCACGTTGATTATACCACCGTGTCAACACTGCAGATAGCGTTTGTAATTCATATGAAGAATGATACAGTATTGGTAAGATAGTTATTAAGTTATCGTACTCGGGTTCAAACTCACTAACTAATCCATACAATTCTTCTTCATTAAGCATTATCAATGAACTGTCAACAAGGAAGTTATCACCAATATTACGTGTAGGTATAACAGATTGTTGTTGATGATTGTTTGGTTTGGTTGATGCCAATAAGGGTTTCTTTGTCATAGTTGGTTTGTCCTTAAGCTTAAATAACGTTGACCATTGTGCTGCAGTTATTACTGGTTCATCTCCATGGACTTGAACAATATGCTGTGATGGAGTACCGGTAACTAATTTA
>JAPFFF010000299.1:0-27298 GCA_039105265.1 Tritrichomonas musculus | reverse complement strand
GGTGAAATAGAAGAGGAAGTCAAAACTAGCCTCCGCGCTATGGTCTGGTGTCAAATAAATCCAAATATTGTAAAAGAAACATTGCAGTTCTTGGAGGATAAAGAAATTACAGAACAAATTCCGGCAGTCGTACCTATCTCACGTAAGTTCACACAAGTAGGAAGACCATCAAATATCGTCGTTCATTATTCAGAAAAGCCAGCCTCTACACAAACTCTCCACATACAATACCAAAGATTACACGCAAGAAAAGCTTACACAGATACAGAACCAGCAAGTAGGGCAGACACACATAATGATGAAGCAGAACCTTTGACGATAGACTTTCATTATACAGAAGCTGACTACACTAAATATGGAGTCAAAAAGGAGGACATAAATAAAGCTACTTTTGCGACTATGATAGCTGCTGCCAATCCTGATTATGTTCTCAGTGCTGGAGATGATGTAAAAATCATAAGTGAAAAAATAGAAGGAGCTTTAATTACTGATGTTAAAGATAGCGACAACAATATCAACCTCAGCGTAGGTAAAGTAACTCTAGATGTCCTTAGTGGCACAATACAATTGGGACGCAGCAACTTGGCAGGATTTGGACTAAAACAAGAAACATACCAAGGTTTAGTTCGAGAATTACAAACACCATTGCTAGTACCTGCACAAGAATTAACACGAGAAATCTTTGAGGGAAGTGCAAAGGTAAACGGACTTGAAATCTCTAAGTCTGTACCTCTTCGTAACGCTACTAATATTACGATGATGTTTCCAAAATCGCCGGCAGATATCACCTGCTTTGATAATATTATGTACAGAAATGTTCAACTTGTAGTTAACAAAAGAACATACCCAGATACTGAATTCAGTGATACTTGTGCAGCAAGGTTCTACCAACATCAACTTATAGCAAATGAACTTGATGGAACTTTAGAAGCAACACAGGAATTTGAGGATTCTTTCACGCAGCCTCTTAATGATCCTGCTACAGGGAAAAGATACACAAATTGTAGAAGTGATGGTACTTCTTTCGGTATCAACTTCCAAATGGAGAGAAGTAATGCTGGCTATGTCTTTGACGGTATCGACACTGGTACAGCATCTATTACAGTCACATTTAGAGGACAACCTATGTACCAAGGAGAGAACGACACTTACTTTATACCAGACCCAGAATACCCAGACCAACACCCACCTGCACCAGAAGCTTGGATTTGCAGCGATACATACTGGACCTGGAGCACAAATGGTGTAGAGTATTATGCTGTAGGTGTCCCTGCTGGATATGAGTAAATTATGGGCGCTCTTGAATTGTGATTTTGAGGATTTTTATTTTTGTTTGAACTTTTTTGAATTTTATCACATACACAAAAATAGATGGCAGAGAAAACAATAATTACACCAAAGAACATCGAAAAGTACAAAATTTATTATGGTTATAGATGTTTAACAGCAACTGCGATCATGAATGTTCTAAAGCAGAACTTCCCTGCTCGTTATTTCGAAAAGGGACATTCCACATATGTTTTCATAGATAAGTACCAGACTATGCCAGATAATTTTGCAAAACCTGGCCGTGATAGCTGTAATGTTTATGTAACTTGTATCTCTCTAGCTTCTGACACTGGCACACACGAAATCATAACAAATTATGAGCTAGAAATGTTGTTTAAATGTGGAAGATTATTTATTAGAGTAGATAAGAGTGAAAAATGGATGTGGAAATGTGGAATGAAATATGTGGAAATCAGAAATGAAATCACAGATGCAGGAACTTTTACTTATTATAGTTCGTGGTTATCACATACAGCAATTCCACCAACAGAAAATGAAATACGAAAACAAAAAGAAAAGAGAAGTTTTGATATCATTATGAACAATACTCGACCATGAAATTAAGAGTTGAGAATTATTTTTGGATCTCGATGATGTAAATTTCGATTTTGAAAACATGTCTGAGTGTAATTTTTGAAAAATCACGCCTGTTGTAGATATTATTGGAAAACATATATGGAATTGTACCGAAAGTTTGACAGTTGTACTTTCACTAGGCGCGGGATGCAAAAAGGGGGGTTTTGGGACTTAGTCCTAAAATCACCCTTTTCATCATACTACTACACATTTGAAAAGGAAATCGTAAATGAATGTTAGATACCAGAACTTTGCATTATCAAGTGTGAAGAATGATTCTTGAATACATGTTTTGCATCTAAAGTTCTTAGGTTGCAATTGGATTAGATATGAGTCTCTAGATAATGGTAATCCATTCATGTATGTGTCACTGATGATTGCTTGGTATGCTTTATCACAATCAACTATCTTAATCTTATTGTAATGTTCTGTGTTGAGACCATCATATCCATAAGATCCATTCATACTAATTTTATAGAACTTCTCATTTCCATGTTTGTCTCCATTTAGGATAGCAACACGCTCATTCATGAATTCATTGACAAATGCATTGAAACCTCTATGACAATCATATAACGTTACATTCTTGATATCAACAACTTTCAAACCATGATCTATGAGAAACCATAAATAATAGCATCCAAAGATCTTATATTCACCCATTGTGTCGAGAGTCATGGTAAGCTTAACATCTGATTTGTCCACTGTATGGATATCATTGTCTTTACCATATTCGTACATATATGATCCAATTGTGTCAGAATCATTATTAATTTCAAAGTTTCGAAACACTGGAGGGAAGTTAATGAATGTATTAATAAGCTCTTTGGGACATTCTAGTTTAACAGTTGCATGGAATATGAATTGAGGATTCTCTTTAAATCTTCGTTGGGAATTGATTATATTCATACATTTACGTTGGATTTCAGGTATCAATACACCATTAGAATCATAGCAATCAAATGAATTTAGCATTGAGCCAGGCATGTACATGATACCTCCATGATATTTATTGAAAGGATGTTGATTTCCAGAGAATGCTGATGGATACAATGAATTGAAATCAACTCCAATCACATGTGAAACTTTATTTGATGTATCCCTTGAAATGACCTTTTTAGCATTCAAATCGTAATGGAATCTATTGATATTGGTTTCACCTCTAATGTTGACTCGATGCATTACATTTGAAAGACCACCAGTGATACCTTCTCTTAGACGTTTATATTCAGCTTCATCTGTGATGGTCATTGCAAAGTGATTTAGTCTACAGAACTTCTTAAGCTGGATTCGTAAACGAGTAACCTTATCATCAGCTTTAGAACGCAATTTGTTGCATATTTCGCATGCAAGTTTACAATTTGATATCTCATGTCCAAGCTCATTATTAATTCTATCCAAAGTTGGTTTATTAGTCCATGAGAAGTGTTCGCCACATAGGTGACATTTACCTTGAATTGGATCATTGTACATCTTCATGAAAGCATCAAAGTCATCTTCTATGACACATTTAGAGATATCTCTTAACGGTTTAGCATTTAATTTCTCACCTTTTTGCTTTGCAAATTTCCCTTTGGGAATGGTGTTGCGAAGCATTGCACGTTGCTTAGCATTCCATTTCTCATCTTGCATAACATATCCCCTAACTTTGTATTCCCACCATTTTTGGGTAGGTTTGAATGTATTTGATTCATTAACAATTCCATAGTTACATTTTGGATCAAAGTCTTTATAATTCATGGCATATTTTTCTTCTGAAGCATTACGTGACAAAGAAAGATTTGATAACATATCTACTCCATATTTAGCATTCATTTCAATGAGACTATCAATAGGTTTGATCATCATCTCAACATCATTATCATTATAGTTTAATAGATATTCCCAACGAGTCTTGAAACGTTTGGAATCTTCAACATAAGCATCATACTCTTCTTTCGTTAATGGATTCTTTTGATTAAGATAGCTATAGAAATCTTCGTACGTAAATGGTTCAGACTTGCTTAGGATTTCATTATAATTCTCACTATTGATTGCTTCATAAGGGAATATACCTTTTACTGAATTCTTTTGACCTCCAAAATCTTTACCAAATTCTTTGAGAGTACCACCACTTACATATGCTTGAGCATCAATGAAACGTAATCCATACAAACCTTTATTTAAACCACCACTTTTGCGAATAATGAATTGCTTCATTGCTGACGTGGTACCAATTAATGAACTGTTATCAACACTCCATTCAATATTTTCAAATCTATAGTTAAGATATTCTTTAAAGAGATTGCTATCGAATTTTGCAGAATTGAATCCCAAAACTGGTACATTAAATAGATTTCGATCTAACTTCAAAAGCTTCTCTTCTGAATCAATTCCAGTCATATCTCTCAATGCTTTAACCTTATCATTAACAATATCAACAGACTTCTCAAACATGAACTTGATCCATTTAGGAATGAACTTATTATCTCTAACATCAAAATGTTTTGTTAACAAACCTTTTGAAGACTTGATGCAACAACTCACTGACAATGGAATCAAACGACTATTGACTACGGTTGATTTACGACTTTTATTAGCATTTTTCTTTTTCATATCTTCAGATGGAACAGGTTGCTCCATGGTTTCGAAATCATATGTTATGTAATACTTCTGAGGTTTCCATTTAAGATCATGTGCTAAGCAATATTCATAAACTGGATTATTAAGAATATGTGGACAATAAGGTTCACTTACCTTCTCTGGAATATAATTCTTATGGAACTTCCCATCACAATGTGCTTCATGAATAGACATTCTTTTTGGATTCTTTCCATGGA
The DNA here is from genome assembly GCA_039105265.1 of Tritrichomonas musculus. Lineage (NCBI taxonomy): Eukaryota > Parabasalia > Tritrichomonadida > Tritrichomonadidae > Tritrichomonas > Tritrichomonas musculus. Next base: position 22,574 of record JAPFFF010000299.1, on the reverse strand, counting down.
CAACATAAGATCTACACTTAGGACATATCCATATATTCGTTAACCTCTCAACATCTATAATATACATAATGTGAATCACTCTACCTTGACTGAAAAGCAATGCACTAAAAGTATTCTCAAATGATTCATCAAACCATTGCTCTTGGATATCATAACACTTAGAATCTTCATCATAATCATAGATGTTAACGTTAATAAAATGCTTCTTAGCAGACTCTTTCATCTCTTCCATTGACATACCTTTGAATGATTTGATTAATGATTGAGCTTCCCTTGTAGGTCTAGTAGTATATTCTATACCATGATCTTTACATAATAGTTTGCGTGCAATTTTAGTACGATTCACTACATTATATTTCTTTGCATCTTTCAACTTTTGATCCAAACATATTGCTAAGAATCTATACCAACATAATCCATCATCTTCATTGTCAACTATCAGCAATCTTGATTTAATTAATTCTTCTGGAAGCTTATTTACTTTACCTGAAACCTTAACTAATCTGTGAACTGTGAATGCTACATTTGATACGTAAATGAGTTTAATATTAGATGCTCCATAAGTGGTATGCTTATAGAGATTCGTTTCAATATAGTACTTAACTTTATCCAAATCTGCAATTAATTGAATCATGATTGGAATGGTATTAGCAAATTTATGACTAGTTACTGTAACAGGTCTTGGTTCATATTTGAATTCTGGATCTGATTCCGGAGATAAATTCTTATCTGGAATTTCAAATATACCTCCAATCTCAAATGTTAACTTAAATGGTTTATATTCATTCTCATACACAACATTCTCAAGAAATCTAAATATATCTTCAAGCTTATGAATCTTATTAAGATAATACACTACAATTGGATCTTTATCTTTTTCTATAATCTTCTCAACTGTTTCAGAATCATTTGGATACTTACGTCTAGTTTCTTCCAATACTGCTAATGCTTTCTGTTCATCATGTGGTTGGTTAACCATAAGATTCTCAGTATCAATGTTTTCAAATTCATGACCATGATCTTTAAAATATTCTAGCAATTCTTGATTCTCTTTCTCGAATAATATTTGAGAATAAGGTTTCCAATCAGATGGTATTGGATTAAGTTTAGGAAGTGGCTTACGTAAATCATCAAACATTCTTTTATAATTCTCTTTTACTGTAATTGCTTGACGTTCATGCTTACGATCATTCTCAAACTTATCTTGAACATTCATTCTCTTAAATACATCTAATGGATCTTTGACTTTGAATTCATCACGATCAAATTTCTTGAAATACTCATCATCTTCCCTTTTAATCTTTTCATTTTTACGGTCTTTTTCAAACTTATCTTTAGCATTCTTTCTCTTAAATTCATCTAATGGATCTTTGACTATAAATCTTTTACGGTCAAATTTCTTAAAATACTCATCATCTTCCCTCTTAGCATTATATCCCTTAGCAAACCAATACATATGATTATATGAATCATCTCCATCATAATCCATTTCAATAAGTTTGTCAATAATTTTATCAGTGAGATTTGAATTAACTGCATTCTTAACTCTTTCATATTCTGGATTAGATTGCTTAATTTTCATGTCTCTAGCAATTCCAAATCTATCTTTAACTGAATTCACAATATCATCAATTTCATTTTCATTCACATTAAGCAATAATGCTAATTGCTTCAAATCACGGAATGTGACTTCTTTGGCATCAAAGGCAACATCATCTGCTAGCTTCGTCATTCTTTGACCTTCAATTAAAAAATTATTTGATAACAAATTTTTCGATAACTTTTCATTTTATAATCTTTATCAAAACCATACTACGTACTCTTGTGAAACAAGGTCTGGTTCCCAGACTGCTAAAGCAGATTCACAAAACAAATTGAGAGTATCAAAATAGGGCTTAAATTTGGTCATTATTTTTGCCAAAACCACTTCAAAACAAGTGTTTCCATGACCTTCAACATGATTTTGAAGATTCAAAATTTTGAATTACATGTTTTCATGGCTTTCAACGTGATTTTGAAGATCCCAAGAATTTGAGCTCCTAGTATTGAAACATGATATCGAAAATCAATGCAAAAGTATCTGACCGGCAGCTCCCCCATCTATTATCTCTTATTAAAATGATTATATATAATTAATTAATAGTCATTTTTTCGATATTTGTTAATATTAATATTTTTTAATCATATTTAAATGAATTTGAATTATTAAAAATACATTTATTGTTCAAATAATGGAAATTATATGTTATCTGTATCTGATTTTCAAAAATAGGTATGTGAAATTAAGAAATCGTTTATATAAAAGATTAGTGATGGTATTATAACCCAATTGACCCTGCCAGAAAAAAAATTCAGCGTATGCATTTTTATTTATTTTATAAGAAAGAAAAAATAATCATTAAATTTTTTTTGAAAGATTTTGAATAAATTATTTATTTCTATTCAATTACTCTCAATTAAAATATTTATTTGAGATAATTTCTTTTTTTTTTAAGAATTTTATTTATTTTATTTATGGATAATTTATTCAATAAAAACTTATTACAATGACAATTATATTATTATGATACAGTCTTTACGGGATTATAACGGAAATATCCACTTTAATAACGGAAAAGTTCATTATGATAACGGAAAAGTTCATTTTAATAACGGAAAAGTTCATTATGATAACGGAAAAGTTCATTATGATAACGGAAAAGTTCATTTTAATAACGGAAAAGTTCATTATGATAACGGAAAAAATTATTTTAATCAAAATAATTCCAATAATTAAATGTTCTAGCTCATATCATCAATTATCTATTGTGATATATACACTTATATATACATAAGTGTATGTATTTCATTTATTTGGTTATTTTTCTAATACACCTGTTTCACTTTTGTAACGGAAAAATCCACTTTCGTAACGGAAATTTTCACTTTCGTAACGGAAAACACAAAAACGTAAGAAAATTTAAAGCATTTCAAATATTTTTATGAATTTTAGTATAATAACAACTAATATTGCCATATATTTCATTTTTTATTGAAAATTTTTTTTAAGATTGATCAAATAATAAATAATATTTTTCGTTTTAAAAATCACTAATTCTTCACATATATGTATATTTTATTAAATAAATTATACAAATTTGCTATTTAAATAAAATTTTTTTAAAGAAGAGATTATTATATATTGCACATTTTTATTGATGAATTTTTTCTGAATGAATAATCATTTTTTATTAAATAAAAGATGTTAACTTTAAAATCACAAATTTTTATAACAAAGATCATATATTCAGGAAAATTTCATATTTTCCGTAACAAAAGTGAAAATTTCCGTTTCGAAAATGAAAATTTCCGTCACGAAAGTGGAATTTTCCGTTACAAAAGTGAAACAGGTGTAATATTTAATGATCAAAAAAAAAAAAAAAAAAAAAAAAAACAATATTTCAAGGTTTTGTTTATTTGAATGTTATCCTAAATGCATTTTTACTTGGATAAGAATTTATTTTAATAAATATTATAAGTTATTTTTGTTAAAATTAAAAAAGATTTAGAATCAATTATTTATTTATTTATTTTTTTTTTTTACTCGAATTGATTAATTAAATAATGTTGATTTCAAAGTTTATATGATTACTGATATTGATTTCTATGATATTGAATTCAATGATGTTAAATTCGACATTAATGAGATAAGTGCTGTTGAATTCGATGTTGTTAAATTCGATGCTGTTAAATTCAATATTGTAGAAATAAAAATTATTGGAAATAATGCTAATATATTTGGTAATAATGTTGATATATTGGTAAAATTTACTGTCATAATAATCATTTAAATTTGATAATGGCATACAATTCACTGGCAGAATTTCTATTCAAAAATATTTAAATTTGAATGATAATAATGTCATATATCATATCCAAAATATAGAAATATTAACACATCATTTAAATAGATGAACAAAGAAGACGAATCTCCAGATGATTTCTTCGATATAGCAGAAGATGAACCATATGTAAAGACATTGTTTATTCTTGACAATATTCAGAATTCTGATACTTCTGAAAAAAAATTGCAATTTCAAATTGATGTTAGTAGTAATGTTAAGGGGTGTTCCGCTGTAAACAGCTCCACACACCCTTAACTATGTCCCAACATGGTCTCCACAGCCACCGACATGTCCCAGCTAGCTCCCAGAGCCCACTACTCAGTAGTATATACTAGTCGGTTTCCGCGGGGCACAGGCTGCCCACGCGTCAACACGAACTAGTTAAAAAAAATAAAAAAAAAAAATAAAAAAGAAAAATAAAAAAAAAAAAACTTCTTCTTCTTTTCATGTTATCCCACCCACCCACCTCAACGCCTACCATCAATGAAACGGCACAGGTACCCCACCCCACAACCGCCCATCAATGAAACGGCACAGGTACCTGCCCCGAGAAGCCTCTTTTATGGTGTGGCTTTGACTTGCTTTAGATAGTATTCAGTAAATGGTAGATTTCCAGAGCCCTTTAATTGAAAATCGATATGATAAAAATCATATTCAAAATCTCTTTTTCTATTGGATTCTCTAAGTTTATCTTCACCATATATTTCATCTAGTACTGCAAATCCTTCACTATAATTAACTCTAACATAATGTTTCTTGTCATTTGAATCGTAAAATATAAATAACATTTCCATATATAAACTATTATATTCGACACATACAATTAATTTTTTAGAGCTAGTATCGTAAGAATATGAGCATAATTCTGGGATATCCTCATAATATGATTTGTGAAATCCTGAATAAAATATTCTCCAATATAAGTCATCCAATAATGATGTAATATCACTCTTTAAAGCTATTTCATCCTGTTTCAATATTTTTTCGGCTAATATTAATTTGGTATTGAAGCCTTCAACATTAAAGCACCAATAACCATCATCCCTTGGTTCATAGCCACATTCATAGGATATTCCATCTATCTCCTCTACCCAATATATTTCTTCATTAATAACAGTATTATCATCATAAACAAATAGAATATCGAAATTATGAACCATTTCAGAGTCATCAGTAAATGTCCCAACAAGACGAGTTCCACTATTCAATTTTATTTTGACTTCCCACGTTCCTGAACTATCTTGTACATTTTCAAATGGCACTTCAATAGATTCTTTGTATATCAAATCATTTTTCTCTCTATATTTGCTAATGTCTTTCTTTAATACACACTCCTTCAAGGCTTCATTAGCTTCATCCACAGTAGGGTAGTTATCAAACTCTGCCTCTAGCTCATTGACCTTCTCAGCTAACAACTTGAAACAAGGCTTGAGTGAATCCCTAAACATATTGCTGATATCCATAGCACCACTTAATGTCAAGGTTCCAGTATCAGGGTTATCATTCTCATCAGTAAAAGGTAGTTCATCAAGTTGCTTATACTCTTCCTCACACCAGGTAATGATAGGTGTTATATCTTTGGTTATGCTTCTTGCTGTAGTACCTGACATGAAGTTAATGCTATTTCTAACCAAATCACTCATACCTTTGGTTGACTTATGAGAGAATAACCTTTTAAGGAATCCTCCACCTTTTATGGTAGGAAAGCTTATACCATCTGGAAATAGCTGCATACCAATAGAACCTATTGACCCTGCAGTACCTGCAACCCCAAAAGCTAATGCAGTCCATGAGACTATACGTAAATTATCTACATCATCCTCCAGATGTTGAGTAACTTGTTCAGTCCTTGATACTCTACCTTTTAAGCTTTCCATAACAGTGTTCATTTCGTTAACATCATAGCTAATAACATCTACATTGTTGGTAACTAAGTTTAAATCACTCCTCATAGTAGTAATATTATCAGCTGTAATTATCTTAGAGGAGGTAATATTATAATCAGTATATAAGGTTGTTGCCCCATTAGGATTTGGGGATACTTCATAAAATTGCTGCTTAATGATATACTCGAATGGGTTAGTAGTTGAATCCCAATGAACCTCATCTATTGGGTCAACATATTCATCAGCTAAATATATCTTAATATCCCTTGAGTCATTAGTAGTCGAAGCTGCATATGTATATTCAAGCTTTTCACATGAATCAAGTACACCATGTAAGAACAACCATACCTTGTCTCCTCCATTACCTTCTTTTCCAGTAGGTCGAACTGAGAACCTATTTGCATTTTTAGAACCTTCAAGGTAATATCAAGGTAGAGTTCATCAATAGCACTAGTTTCTAATTTATTAGTCGCATTATTCATCTTATAGCACCTTATTGCTTCAATATCATATCCATCTTTTGTACCTCCTTGACTTGTTTGATATCCTAGACCATATTTCGAAAAAGGTTCTATCTCCCCTGTCTTTAATTTTACAAAACAGTCTATTTTACACTTACCTCCATGAATCATGTAATGTAGTATGTTATCAGGAGAGTAGTCATTAGGCTTATTAATCAGTTTCATGTTCCTCTCACTCCTCTTGACTTGTATGTAGGTACCATCTTCACCATACTCATTCTCCTTATTTAATCCATTAACTAATCTACCATTGATATGACCTTGTATGTTATCACCTACCCATTTTGTACCATCCCATGATAAAAACCACTTATTACCAAAACAATACTCATTAAACCTAAACTCTAAGTCATTAGGTATAGTATATCCTGTATCTATGTTCCATTGAAGTAACCAATACTTCTTGTTATCTATCACAACCTGACTAGTTGATGTAGGCTTATATAAGTATAGTACATCACTTTTACGTAAACTTAATGCATTATCAGCTTTTATTATAGAACACTTTATTGCCTTCTCTGTCTGTAAAGAATCAGTTATATATTCATTCATTATGCTCAACTCCCCATTCAGCCACAAGGTATATGGGTTGAAGTCTAGTTTACTATCAAAAGCTATATTCATATATCCCATAATGGTACTATTATTTATACTGCATCCATTACTACTTTTAGTTATCAAAGGAGAATATACTTGACCATCCTTAACATATATGTAGAACTCCTTGACTAAATTACCACTTGTATCATATACTATATTCTTCCTCAATACTATCTTAAATATATTAGTCTCTGTTTTTATTTCGTTGAGCTTATTCATGAAGTCTTCAGGCAAATTAACAAACTTAAGGATATTGTAAGTTGTTGTTGAAGACTCAAATGATACATACTGTATATTTTTATTTTTAATATCAACTTCTGGTAAACCTTCGACCTCATTAAATAAATGACCTGTCTGTACATAGTTATCTAAGTCACCCAAGGTTAATAACTGGCTACCTTTTCGAGTAGCATCCCCTATCTTAAACTGTATATCTCCTTTAAATCTTGTAGTAGTATCACTCATTTTAGTTAAATAAAACTTCTCATTCGATGTTAGCACATTTAGCTTCAAGTGCTGCAAGTCTTGCCTCAAGAGTATCAATATATGCATCCTTCTGGTCTATCATTTCCTTCACTTCTACTTTAGTAATATAAGCAGTCATATCTATATCTTCTAATGGATGTTTTGTACTTGACTTATTTTCAAGCTCTTTGATTTTCTCGCACATGAATGCTATTGTACCCTTTAAAGTATCGCGATATGTCTTTGCAATATTAATACATGTATCAAATGAAACCATCATCTTATCAGCATCCTTCATTGTTATTTCAAGTTCAGGTTCATCATCTGTTTCTTCATGATATGCCCATGCAAGAATCTTTTCTAATACATCTTCCTCTGCTAATGTCTCTGGGTTATCATTACGACGGAACCAACTTGGAATATTAAATAATCCTATTCTATTTGCTACATATGCTTCTGCTGCTACTCCTGCTATAGCTGCTGCATCACCAGGATGATGTCTAACAAACTGCCATTGACCATGTAAGAACCTTCTAGCAACATAACCTACTGCTCCCATAATAACCTGGGTAGTTGCACTTATAACACCATCTTGTTGGTACATTTCTATCACTCCATTCACAATATTAATTACATGTAGTCTTCTTCTATCTATTGTAGCAACTACATTTCCATTATATAGTACTTGTGTTATTTCTTCACCAGTTGTTTCATCTAATGTGTCATTAAAAGCTAAAAGATTACCATGAGAATAAATATTATCCATTAGTTCTCCTCTTTGTTCATCACTCATTTGTTCTATCATTCTTGCTGTTATTGCTGGTGTTGTTCCTGGTACTGTCCAAGTATCTGTTGTGGCAACAAGGTCATAATGTTGATATCTAACTCCATTTGCATTGACTTCTATCTGTGAATTTATTCCAACAAATCGTACTTGACCTCCACTAATATTTGCTGTAGTTGGTGCTGAATAATCAATAGTAGCAACAATTGGGTCAATAGTCTCTCCTCTATGATCAATAATATTTATCCATGCTTCCATTGTTTGGTCATTCAAGTAAGGTTCTAATCCAATATCTCCATTTTGTACAAATGGTAAATTTAATCTGTCTTGCATAGATAATTGTTCAATATCTCTCGCTGTGTATGTTGTTCCTTCCCATTCTATTGACCAATTATTATCAGTAGCTCTATGTATTCTATCTGTCATCTCAATATCAGCTGGTCTTATTAGAGTCCTTCGTTGAAATACATTATTATGGATAATGAGTTGGTCATTATAAAACAAATCATACACATTAAACCACTCTCTTCCATGATATTGGATACGTAAGATATCAGGATGACTAGCAACTAATGCATTTCGTTCTGCTCTTGTCATATCTGCAATATCTTCTAAGGTATACTGGATTCCAGATATATTGATAACAGGAACTTGATTCCTAAGTGCAATCGTAGTTGAAGCTGTATTTGTCATTGTAGTCTGTGGTACAGTTATATCTGTTCGAATCTCATCTGTTTCATCTGTAACAACCTGTGGCTGTACTTCTCTATGAGTTCTCTCTAATGATTGCTCAGTGGTTGTGATAGTATTTGTTGCATTATCAGTATCATTATCAGTTATTGTAATCGAGGATGAATTAATATTTAATGTTTCAGTTCCATTTGTATCTGGTCTATTCCTAAAGAAGTGTAAGACATTCGAACCAAGTGTAGCAATAGCATTTCCTAACTGAGTCAGTGCATGTGTTGTCGAAAGGACAACCTGTGTAGCTGAGAATGTTGAAATAGCTCCAGCAACAGGATTTTGAACAGTTGTTGTTATTGGTAAAAATCTTTCCATAGTCATCTTATCAGCCTTCAAATCAACATTCACCAAAAACTTACCTTGAAAGCCACTACCTCCATCACCTGGATAACCACCACCACCACCACCACCTCCTCCACCATTTCCTCCTGGACCTGCTGGGAAAGGTCTTGTTTGATATGTATTAATAGTTACAGAGTTATTGGACATATTTAATGTTGAAAGGGCACTTGCAATACAAACTGTTGATGCTAAAATATTTAATATACTATTCGCAACTGCTACACCTTGTTTAATACTATCAGTATATTCATTATACATGGCTTGAATTCTCATTTGTTCAACTAGATTATCAACTGTCTGTTTCAATAAAGCATAATCATAGGCTAATATATCTGTGATTCCACCAACAACATTTAAATCTCGACGCATTGTCATGATATTATCAGCCCATATAATCTTTGATGAATAAATATTATAATCTGTCGATATGGTAGTGCATTTTCTCGGGTCTGGCTCTACTTCATAAAATTGTTGTTGAATAATTATATCGAATGGATTAACTTTCACATCAAAATCAAATAATTCTTTCTCTATATATATTCGAATGTTCTTATGATTAAATCCTTCAATGATTTTAATGGAATGCCTTTTTTCTCGATGATAATTAAATGATTCGAGACAAGGATTTGACCCATAGGTATGCATAACACCTGAATTAATACAATGAGTAGGATGACAATCCCATTTTAATTCAGTTATATTTCCATTAATATTTAGGTCAGCATAAACATATAATCCATCATCTGCATTTAATCCACTTGGTGCATCAACATACATTCTAGCTTGTTCATATTTATATCCATCTTGAGTAAAAGTACCTGAACCACTTGAATCAAAAGTTGCAGTTATTCCTTCACTTAATATGGTTCCATCTTTCTTAACAACCCTCCAATTGGTAAGATAATCTTTCAAGATATGAGCATAATTATCATCATCTGTTAAATCTTCCTTTATTGTTCCTTTTATCCATCTACCAATTCTTTCGTTATGTTTGATTGTTAAAGCAGGCGCACCGTCATTTGTGTTCATGTATGATATCTTTTCTGTACACATGTTTTGACAATTATTTCCTGTCCAATTTTTACCATCCCATGTTAATTCCCAGTTATGACCAAATAGATAGTCTTTGAATCTAAATACTAAATTTAGTGGTATGTCATAATCTTTATCTATATCCCATCTCATACAATAATAATTGGATTCTTCATACGTCTTAGATGGTCTATATAAATATAACTGGTCTGATTCCTTCAAGGTAAAATACTTGGAGTCAGTTGTTGTTGTACCTCCACTTGGAATAGAATCACATATTATTTTCCCATTTACTTTTAAGTCACCCTTTATAATATATTTACCAAGTACTGGATTCTTCTCATCTATCTCATTAGGATTATTAATAACAGGGATACCCATACAGTCTAAAATTTTATCCCAAGCTTCAGTACTTGTAATTTGGTCTGGTATTGCTATTGCTCCGCTATTGCTTTTATCTTCTAATGATAATGATAATGGGCTTATCTCATTACATTGATAAACATAACTATTATAATCATCATTCCATACTAATTCGCCGATTCCTTGTAAAAAATGTTCTTGATAATGCCTTACTGCAATATCTCCAATATCTCGATTTGTCCTCCAATCTCTGTCATTAAGCATTTCACTAACATTGTTTCTTATAGCTACCCATTCCCTATGGTCTATGTCCCAAACAAAATTGGCAGGTGCTTGTAAGCTAACATCTCGCCTCCAATCATTATTATCATTTGGATGTGATCTTGGCATATTAGCTATTGTCATTGAATTAACCCAACGACCTGACTCAAGAGACCAAACATAAGTTGGTCTTAACACTGCATTCCTATTTTGTTCAGGAACAATATTAATAACAGGTCCCGGTTGTTCTGGTACAACAATACTTTCTTCTGGTGGATAATATTCCCATTGTCCTCTATCAGGATTATAAATCATTTCTCCTTCCGAATGAATATTATGTTGTACTATTGTTTGTGCTATTTTATTTCCCTTTGGGTTAATTCTCCATCCAGCTGGTACATCTTCTTCACGTGGCGCTATTGCTATCCATTCCCTATGTCCAACATCCCAGACAAAATTCCAAGGAGCTCCAAATGCAGAATTAGTCCTCCATCCAAATTGATTTGGTATATTATAAACTGCAAAACTCGTCCACATGCGAAATACTGTACACCAAACATATGAATCATTAAATAAGGATTCTCGTTGACGTGTTGGTTGTTCTGTTTGTATTCCTATTGACTGGTATTGTCTATTCATCTCATCTAAACCATTATCATATATCTCATAATCAAACATCTCTTGTGTAAATGACTCTACTTCATTTTGGAACCTGAGAGATGCAACATTATTTCCTAGGTTCGCAATATTATGTAATAAATAACCTGATAATTGATTTACAGCTTGTAGACCTACATTCATATATTGAATTAGGTTTGAATCATTATCACCGCCTTCATTATCACCACCTTCATTACCTCCTTGATTATCATCCTCTTCTTCACCATTTCCTTCATTACCTCCTTGGTTACCTCCTTGATTATCGTGTTTGCAATTACAAGACTTGATTGTTACAACATAATCAAATAAAGCATTATGTGAATTCACTATATCTTTAATAATCTCGAATACTAAATTTAAACATTGTCCTAACGTTATATTTAAATAGTCTTGTCCACCAGGTGGTACAACATCCACTTTCATTCCATTAGCATTTCGATGTGTATAATAGTATGTAATACCTGAATGTAAAATTACATTATACAAATAAAGACCTAACATAGCTTTTGCATATTGGTCTTTATTTATATTATTATCTTTTAGATTTTGGGTATATGTCTCAAAAAACTCACGAGGACTTTTAACTTCAACTATTTGGTCTGCAACAACTTGATCAGTACTTCCTTTATATTTATATCCTATTGTTTTTAGTCTATTATCTTGAAGATTATAATGATATTGAATAGTTCCACTAATGAATTTTTTCCAATTTTCTTCATTAAAAGCTTCATATAAGATTTTCTTTGTTGGATTTGTTGTCTTTTCATTCTTCATAATGTTCATCAATAAATCCCCTAAATTCGAGTATCCTACCTCTGCAAGATAAGGGTCTGGAGTAGGAGTTGGTATAGACTTTGGATATTGAAGATAATGAACAGCTTTGCTTTGCCCTGTTTGTTCATCAAATGCAATTTGTTCATATCCATCTGCTGCACACATCAATTCGGTATACATCTCATGAATAGCCTCACATGTTTTCGATTCTTCTTCAATAAATTCATTAAATGTATTAACACAAAGTTCATCTTTTATCAACTCCTTATGTGACTCTGCTTTTTCAGGTAGTGAGTCTTCTAATTGGGGTGTCTGTTCAGGTCCTTTAAATACGTATTTTAAATAATTGGCAAATTTATTTGTAATAGGTACATTGCCGAAACCATCAAGCTTTCCTCCATTTTCGATATGATTACCAACTACTCTTTCATCTACTTCAGCCTTATTATATAAGCAACTAAATTTTGGGTAATCATCTGGGTCCTCATTTCTTATAATATCAATATTACCTTCATCATTAACACTTATCTCTATATTTTTGTCTTTGAGCTTTTCAGCCTCACTTGATTGCAAAGAATAAAGTTTAATTGACATTTTATGAATTATAAAATGTTAGTATCAGTACAGAGTACAAATGCTGATGAATATAATAAGGTATCTATCAATTTGGATATACCATGGAAGTGTAAATATATTAAATATTTTGTATCTTCAATTAATACAATAAGTAATATTATGTTGAGTACGAAAGATGATTATATAGAGTTTACATATAACAGTATTCCATTCAAGCTTAAATTCGAAGATAGATATAATTATACCATCAAGCAAATAGAAGCAGTTTTAAATCCACTTGCGGAGGTATCTTTTAAATATAATGATACTACTCGTACATTTACAATAAAGACACAAACACCGTTAACGATAACCTCTATTTCCCATAGGGCTGCGCTATTAACTGGTTTATATAATACTTCATTGCCTATTGTGTTACCATCAAATGCAACATATAATATTAAAGACATCCCAATATTAAATCATACTAAGTTGTATCTAGTATCACTACAAGGTAATGCCATATACTCGAATATAGGTGAACAACAATATACACCTTCTGTCATTGGTAGTATCAATACATTCACTTTAGATAATAAACCACTTATATATGATTTCGAAACTGAAAGTAAACCATTAAAAATAAAAACATATACAGATTCATTAAAGTTTTTAGAATTAAGTTTAGTAGATTTTCAATATCAGCCAATATTGTTAAAAAGTCCTTTGTTCATAACTATCAAAATTAAACCATCTAACTCGACTGATGTCAATGATGTTTTAACTACGTAAACCTAAGAGTACGTGCAAATTTGGGTAAGTTGGTTTGTTGAAATGTCTTTGACTTCCTGAATGCATTCGAACCATCCAACAAATCAAATGTCATACTTTCTCCTTCATGCATTCTTTCAAAAAGCTCTTCAACTGAGATACCCATCCTTTTGCACTTGTTGAGAATAACTTGTTTTGGAATTCCTTTGAGTCTAATATGATATCCTTCATTTCCTTGTTCATCAACCAAGATATCGAGGTAGCTCTTTTTACCAAGTGCAATGAGTTTTCTTGAGTGTATTTCTCCTTGACTACCTTCGAACTCATCAAAGTCATTATGAAACTGACACATATTTTTTCCAATAAGAGGTTGATGATACTTGAACTGAAATAAGTCAGCTATCCTTGGTACATCTTTTTCAAGTACATGCATACTATCAGTATCTTGATAAAAGATAGGTATACCTGCTTGCTCAGCTGTAGCCATAACCCTGTTCATTAAGTGCTTACTCCAAGAGAGAACGCTTGCACCAAATTGAGGTAGGTTGAAATGGTCATTAATTGGTTTCAACTTCTTGACATAGCACTTATCAATATTAGCATCTTCAACAACCTCCTTGATAAAGTTGTAGTTCCTCCAGAGGTACTTGTATAGTTGGCTTTTTGGTACTGTCTTGGTTTCAGTCTTTGTTGCTTTCAATATTGACTTGCCATATATGGAGTTGAGGAGGAGCTTTATTGTTTGTTCAAGAGGGTTCTTTTGCTTTTTATAACTTGCCCTGAGATTAAAGAGCTTCTCAATGAACTCATTGATTTTCTTGTTAAATCCTTCATCAAAGTAATAGCCACGTATTAACTCATATTCAACATCATAAAATTCGAACAAGTCCATGAGACCTACTTTATCGATATAATAATGGTCAACAAGGAAATTGCCGAATATTTTACTACCTGCTTCATTCCTTGTAAATACTTGTCCAAATTTATATGGCTCTTTTGATTTACATTCGAGTTTCTTGATGTTGACTTCGATAAAGAATGTATCATATTGCATAAGTTGTTCATGTGTTGTACCTTGTGGTATTACTTTAGGTCTTCCTAATGGTATACCATCCATAACATACATTGCAGATGGATATAAGCTAACTGCATCAAAGTCTTGTATCTTTCCTTCGATGTATTGCTTTTCATTACCTGCTGTCATTGTTCTTCCACCAGAGACACATCGTTGTATGAAGTCTTGACACTTACCTGATAGTTCATAACATCCATCAAAGCAACCATATTTCTTGGCAAAGCAGTATCCAATAGCACTTATAGATATAAAATCATGAACACCATACATATCTGTCTTTGTTTCTTTAAAGACTGCTTTCAGGTCTTCATTAAATTTTTCCATTCCCTTCATCAAAACAATACAGTCCTTGAAACAATAGAAGATGGCATATTTAATGATGTCGATTTTGCCATCATTATAACAATTTGCAATTTTTGCATTTTCGATAATCTGCTTGCAGTTTGCATCAAGTTGTGCTTTCGATAACTTATCTGAATTTTCATCGATGTATTGCTGTTGGAACTCAGTAGCATCAACAATTCTTCTTTGAATGTTCTCTTGTGTATATAGCTTATATGCCATGACTTCCTTGTGAACATTGAGGTTGAACATTGTAGCAAATTTACTTAATGCTTGAGGTATTATACTATATGAGTTCCTGAATGTTAATCTCTTTTTGACTTTCCTTGTACCTTCTTCGAATAATGTCATGATGATTTGCAACACAGTTCCACTTCGTTCTGTTATCTGTGTATCCCATCCAGGTGTGTTAATGAAAAAACATGCATCATACTTGAGGTTGTGAAAATATGTTAATGAGCCACTCCATAAATAATTCAAGAGCTTCTGTCCACAATCTTCACCTTGAATAGATATTTTATGTATGTTGGCTCCATCTCGAAAGATCGTACAATTGAGATATGGTATATGTGGACTGACTGTCGAGTTTGTTTCGAAGTCGCTATAATAAATCCTTGACCATGTATTTTGTTTCTTTTTATTATTCTCAATGATTCTTGTACATTGTTCTGCATTATATTCGAGACTTACATAGTCATTAACATGCTCATATTCAGTTGTGTTGATAATATCCATTTCGCATGCTTTGATTTCTTCAAATAGATGTAACTCAAACATCTTTTGGAAAAAGGTTATTGGTTTGATTCCTTCAGAATTATATTCTTTGACAGTCTTTCTGTTACTATGTAATTTATATATCATACATCTTTTTTCAAAAGGCATATATGCAAATGTTCTATCAAGTTCTTCATAGTGTTGAAGATAGAATAATGTACAAGGTATGTTCTTATTGAGCATATAATGGTCTTTGAACAATATCAGTTTAACTTCTCTTTTAAAATCAACAGACCATTTTTTCTTTCTGGTGTTGATTCTTGTTTCATACTTGTATTTATCAGGTTGTTCAACAACTCTAATGATACTAAAATTGCACTTGAACTTTTTAGCTACTTCTTCTATCTTGTTATTGGGTATGGTTCTTGTTTGAACAAAAAATCGTAAGTCATCTATTTCATCATCAGTGAACACACCGGATTGTATACAAGCATATACAAAACAATTATCTCTGTAGTTCTCTTTCCTTACCTCATGAAAGATTTGGTATGTAGATAAGTCTATAGGTGATAGATTGATGTATGGGAAAAAACTACCTTCTGGTGTATTTCGATAGTCTTCATCAATTTCAACTTCATCATCATAGATTTCATGAGTATCCATATCTTGCATCTTGGTTCTAAAATGAACACCATCATTTGTTTTGTTCATGTCAATAAATTGTACCTCATATCGAACTGGAATGAACATGTTTGAGATATATGGATTAGTGTCTGACTGGTCTTCACTTAAATCAAGTTCTCCTGTTATATGACCTAATGTACTTTCGATGTTGTGCTTATCACTGAGTGTGAAGTACTTATAAGTTCCATCAAGTGCAATTGCTTTAACAATAGGTCTTCCAACATTTGTCTTTTTATGTATCTGTCGTAGTGCTTCCGTAAATGCGTACCTCTTATCTTCATCTTGATTGATGTCTGTAGCAAAACCAATACCTTGTCCTGCAGGAATCATGAGCTTCCTCATTTCTTCTTTAAATTTGTCTTTCTTTTGGTATTGTTTTGCACGTCGATTATATTCACGACGAAACTGTGATTTTGTATCAGCATAGACATCTCCAATAGCATCTAAAAAAGTGTCTTCAATGTCCTTGTTCATGTTTAACATAAAATAAAAGTGAAACGATAAAAATAAAAACAAAGAAAAAGTTAAAAAAATTATTTTTTTAGTTATGACCTATCTTATTGGGGGTAATCATCATCATCAACGATATTATCTTCGAGATGTGGAAAATGATATTGGAACTCATGTCCTTTCGACTTCGATTCAGAGTTCCGTTGAATTTCGTTCTTCTCCATTGATTCACCAAATTGCCTAATGGCTTTCAGCACTTGCTTCGGTGATTGCTTCTTTCCACTTCTATCGAAGCTGCATGCTTTGTCCAACTTCTCTTTCTCTTCTTGTGATAAGTATGGTCGAAGATGATAAACGCAATTGGACAACTTCCATCCATAGGACTTGAACACGCTTATCGGATCTGGTGCTTTTTTCTTGTCATATGATTCAACAGCTTCCAACATGTTTCGAAGATAATCAGCTTCTTTCATCATCAATTTCGATCTTGTCAACTTTTCAGCAAATGCATCATCTGTTGGAGGACCAGCTTGTTGAGCATTTTTGAGATCTGACACGTCCTTCTTCAGATCGTGAATTTTGTTAATGTACTTCGCCACCTTTTTTGGAGCAAGTTCCAATTTCATCAGCTCGATTGTGTATTCGTCGCTATTATCAATGTCTTTCCTGAGTTCTTCAGCATTGTGATTGATGTCTTCAATGTGAAATTCTACACCAGTCATTCGCTCCTCCAACTTCGTTAATCGGTCTTTCAAGTTTTCATTTTCTTCTATTATTCGTTCCATTTCATCTCGAAAGTCGAATGGCCTAACATTATCCTCCTTATAATCACTATTGGATTTCATATCATGAACACTTTTCGGTGGCTTATATGGTTCTCTGTGAACTGGTTCTTGTTCTTGTTCATGATCAACTTCTTCTTCTTCTCCTTCTATCTTTGTTTCTTCTTTTGGATTGGAACCGAGTTTTTGATTCTCGACAAATGCAGATGGTCTAGCGAGAACTCTTGGAGGTGGCGGTATTTGTTGATTAGAAGGAGGTGGAGGAGGTGGAGGAACTTGTATTATATTATATGAGCGAGGTGGTGGAAAGACTTTATTGGAAATTGGAACATATGGAACATATGGATTCTTCCTTCTTGCATCGTCTTCTTGCTTCAATCTTGCTAATGCTTCTTCTTCTTGCTTCTTCTTCCTTCTTGCTTCTTCTTCTTGCTGCTTCTTCAATCTAGCTGCTTCTTCTTCTTCTTGCTGCTTCTTCAATCTTGCTGCTTCTTCTTCTTCTTGCTTCTTCTTCAATCTAGCTGCTTCTTCTTCTTGCTGCTTCTTCTTTAATCTAGCTGCTGCTTCTTCTTGCTGCTTCATGATGAACTGTCTCATGGATTCGAGTTGTTCTGGGGTCATGTTCTTGATCCAATCTTCTGTGGGTGGAGCTGATGGCGGATCTGATGGTGGAGCTTGTTGACCCGATTGCTCGATCGAGTCAAATAGACTAACATCGCTGTCTGAGCTGTAGTTGTATGACATACAAGTATAAAAATGATCTATTTTCTAGTTGATATCACTAAATTTTAAATTTCGTAGAAAAACTCGAAGGTAGATATTTTTCTTTGAAAAAGTTAAATACACTATAAAAATTCAAAAATTGAATTAAAAAAAATAAAATATATTGAAATTTTAAAAAAATATATTTATTAATATCACTATTATTTTATTAATGATGAATGAAGAAGAAGATAAAATAGAAGATATTTTACAAAAACAAACACCTCCTAAAGATCATGATTCATTCGACTACAAAATTAATATAAACATGTCGAAAAAAATATCTCAACTAAAAGTTGAAGATGATACATCAAATTTAAGAACGATGTGTGAAAATTATGCTCAAGCTCTTGAAAATGATGCACATCGACTTCGAGCAAAACAAAAAAAGAGGTATGATGAATGGTTTGACAACCTCGAGAAAGATTGTTATCCTGCAAGAGACATTGTTAACTTGTACAACATGTTCTTTGGTCATGAACTATCTATTACTCGACTTGGTTTCGGGCATCTCGATGGAACAAAGAGACACTTTACACATAAGAAAGTGAAAAGAAACAAGAAGTTCATCACAATGTACTACAAAAAAAATGAATAACTAAAAAAAGTTTTTTTATACTACATGTTTTTCCTCATAAGCTACCTTTTTCCTCATAAGCTACCTTTTTCCTCATAAGCTACCTTTTTCCTCATAAGCTACCTTTTTCCTCATAAGATACCTTTTTCCTCATAAGCTACCTTTTTCCTCATAAGCTACCTTTTTCCTCATAAGCTACCTTTTTCCTCATAAGCTACCTTTTTCCTCATAAGCTACCTTTTTCCTCATAAGCTACCTCATTCTTCATGTGATACCTTTTTGCTTTCATACGACATTATTTTTTCCTTCATACTTTGTACTTCTTTTTTCTTTCTTTCACGATATGCCTTTTGCTGTTGTTTACGTGCTTCATTTCGTTCTTCAACAGTTGCATACTTTTGCTTTCTACCACGTTTTTCTGTTGTTTCAGTTTTTGCAGTATCAATATTTTTGAGGTTGTTGTTACTCTTGGACTTCTTCAACTTCTTGATGATAGCTGTTTCCTTGAACTCACCCAAATCTAAATTTTGGCTCATGATTTCATTTGAGAAAAAAAATTGAATTATTTTTGAAAATTGAATATTCGCAAACAAAATCACTTCATTTTTTAAAATGTCGCGTTCTGGAAATGACTTCAAAGAATTCCAAAAACAGCAAAAGCTTGCTATCAAAAATGCTCATGTTGAAATAGCCAATGCTATTAAAGAGGTGATATTTCTGTTCAACCAAAAAATAATAAACTCGACATCATCTAATGTCTGCACCATCTATGACCCTTTGATACAAGCAAACATGAACAAGATTGCTGAAGCACTTACTCAAATGAATCTCACTACCTGCGAGGTTTTTCATAAAAAGATTCCTCAATCTACAACACCAAAATCTATTGGCTTTCACGTGCCTATAGTGCCTGACTCGCAAGAGACACAAGAAGAAGATGATGAAGATGAACAAGAAGCTTCATCTCCAAAAGACAAGGAGTAAGAGTAAAAAAATAATTTTTTTTTAAGTTTTTTTTTTTTTTTTTTTTTTTTTTTTTTTTTTTTTTTAAGTTTTTTTTTTAAGTTTTTTTTAATATGTCTTTTTTATACTATGCAATATTTTAAGCATACATGATAATTATTAACAAGCTCATTATATTCTTTATTATATACTTGTTTCAAGTCAATGACTACCTCTCCATTATCTTTAATAATCTTAATAGCATCTATTTTTCTTATTGGATTGCTCTTAGCTGCACAACATCCAACATCTTCATTAAGTTGTACTTCAACCTCATTAACATGTAGTATTGCTTTGATGATGTTGCTAAGAGATTCAATAGGTACTATGATGCATTTCTTTGATATAATGTTAGCTAGTAGTGCTTTGTCTTGATTAAGTAGTATTTGTGCATATGCTTCAAGTATAACATTACGTACATCTGGTTCAACTTCAACAGGTTCAGTTTGCACTCCGATGTCTCTTGTAATAACAATGTCTTCCTTGCCATCATCTCTCTTATTAATAATAATGTTGTTGTTGATGTTTGATGTAGATGATGCAGCTGCTGATGGTTCTAAAGATACATTTGCTTGAACTCCATTGGTTGTACCCCTCTTCTTAATCATTTAGGTTGGGAAAAAATAGGCTTAAAGTACTAAGTCTAGCTGTTCTCCAATAAACATGTCAAATGACTCAATATGGTATTTCTGCTTGAGAGCATCGATTTTTGGTTTATGACTTGTAGGAGCAGCTGCAATGGAGTAGTTGTAGTATTTGATTCCTTGATACTCTTGAGTGGTAGTGTTTCCATTTATGTAGAACTCTTCAAAATCTTCAGATATTTTTCTCCTTGAGTTAGGCTTAATAAATATTGAGTCAAGATCAAGTTCTTTGAGCTTATCTGGATAAAATCTGTGGCACTTGTCTTTTATCTTGATTGATACATAGAGTACTTTGCCTAAATAGCTCCATTCTCCTGCTTTCATTGGGTACTTGTCACAAAGTATCGAGAAATTACATTGTTTAGTATTTGGAGCACATTTTGCGCGAAGTTCATTGACATAGTCATAGACGTTTCTTGTTGTCATTTTCATCTGGATAAAAAATTCAATAAAAAATTAATAGATGTTATTTTGGGTAAAGATATGCTGAGTAGGTCCATATCGAATATCTTGTTTATTATATTCTCTTGCTCTACCTTGCATTGGTGGTTTCTCAGGCTTCTTAAGATATTTTGGTAAGAGAGGTACTGGTTTATCTTTTTCACCTATATGTCGATAAAAACCACCATCTGTAATACTAACAGGAGGTTCACGAACAGGTTTGGTTATATGTTCTCGAGTATCTGGAAATCTAACAGGGTCCTCATGTTCAATAATCTGGGTAGGTGGTCGATTAATATATGGGTTGAAGGTTACAGAATAAGTATTAGTATTACTGAACACACCAAAATGTTGAAACTCTATGTCTTTATTTTTCATGGTAGCTTCATTATACATCATACCTTCTCTTCCAACAATCTCAGCATGTGGGCTTCTATAATCATTCGACATTTTCTATAAAATAAAATATACATCTTTTTACTCAGGGGTTGTTAAATCATAAGGACCAATACGTACTGATGGTGGCATACCATTAGGTCTAATTAAGATACTAATTGATATATCTGTTAATAAGCATAATAATGGAGGTGTATCTACTTCCTGTCTAAATGGATTATCTGCCTTTTGACTACATATCAATTCGAAGTTAATAGGTGCAAGACTTGAAAGACCTTGTTGATATGTTCCATCTGTTTCAGTAGGAAGACCTATGAAGAATGAGGACCTATCATTTGGATAATAGCCTGTTGTGTTTTCATTATATTGATACTCATTCGCTAAACTTGCAATAACCTCTTTATTAAATCCATTTTGCTCTCCATTCATGTTCATTGCATTCTGGCAATATTCGAGGAACTCTGGATACTTACCATTCGTACCAAATGCTTTAGCAGGAATATTATTGTAATTACCACAATTCATATGAAATGCTTCAAACATAGGATTCTTGAAGTATGTCTTATGTGTATGCTTAAGTGGGAATAAGCAAAACATACTATCTACAAAATTAGGTGTAATAGTAATAGTTGCTTTATCTTGTTCATTATTAAGAGGTCTTGTACAAGTGTAAAATGACATAATCTGTGTTGGGAATGTAAGTGGATGTTGAGGGTTAGCATATCTTTGAACAAGTGCTGTATATACAGATTCATGAATACCAAAACAAGGTATAATACTCGCACATTCTTCAATGGAATAATCAACAACACTCCAAGTTCTCCAATCACTGTAAATAGTTCGGTCAACTCTTGCCTTAGTATTGTTAGCTCCTGCGACTTCATATGCTCCTCCATGATTTTCACCAACAGGTGGAAGATTCTTGGGGTGATTAATCTTATCCATTGCTATTTTTTCGGTACTTGTCCACATCCATATTGGTTCTCCAATAGGTCGAAATTCATTGGTAATTTCATCAACATTGAAGTCTTTCATTATATGCGGATTAGCAACCAAGCTCTTT